>JAPYZL010199101.1:0-20210 GCA_030522825.1 Platygaster orseoliae | reverse complement strand
TTCAACTCGCGCGCTTGAGCACTCGCTGCCGCTCGTGCCCAAATGCTCGCTCGTAGAATCATTCCATTCCTCCCTTGTAGCATAAATATCTATTGTTATATTAGAACTAAGCTGAAGAAGTATAAAGCGAAAAATTCTCACCTTTTTTTTTATTAAAAAAAAACAACCTTTTGTTTTTAATACGACTCTTAAAACTCAAAGAATCTTTCAAATAAGTTTTTCGAGTTTTCATATTTAATTTTCGTTGCATTTTTCCGTTACAATGTTATTGCAGATTTTGTCTTTTCTATCTCACTTATAACGATATGTTTCAGACATATAAGTAAAGTATGTTCACCATTGCAGATTGTAAATTTTAATTTTAAAATAAACTACAATGATCATCAAAATTGTCATAACGTTCTAAGATTGATGAAAATGAAATTTGTACAAAATATTTCTGCAGCTTTATTACCAGAATTCGGGAAAAACTCACTGTGGAAAGAGTTTTTCACGCTGCAAAATATTCTTAAAAAAAAAACCATGCAAGATTTTTGTCTTTAATACAACACAACATTTTATTCATCAATACCCAATCGCGTAGCTAATAATCTCTTACATCCACAATTCTGATATTTGCCTCTCGTCCCTTCATATTGCATATCGAGTCGCGTATTGCCGTTATGCATTGAAACAAACATTACTTGTCAAACATTGTCCAGGCCTACAATGGACAAATTAGAGATGCGCGACCGACGATTGATGCGCAGAGAATGAAAAGTAAAAAGTTTCGCGGATGTTTTCCAGCTGGAGAATTATTATTCCGGTTGTTCGTCAATAAAAAAAAAGTCACGTCAAATTCGTGGACCAGATTTTTGTCGATGGAAAATAACGGATAAAATTTTCTGGTGGTGAAATATGCTTGGTACGCGTATGTAGGAATGCATATTTCCCGAGAGTAGAAAAGCTAATAGTGAGTGAGCTGCATTCTTTCATTTTTCAAAATCGTTTTTCCGAGCTACGAGGAATTTGAGTTGGTTAAAAGTGATTGAAAACAAAATAGTTGTATTGAGTTGAACAAAGGTTTTCAGGTTGTGGAAGTAGGTTAATTGGCATTTGATTGGAAGATATCGATTTTCATGATGGATTTTTTCTGCTGGAGTTGGAAAGGCAAATTTAGAATATGAGAGAACTCAAGTTTATAAAAGGAAGAGGAAAATAGCATTTTCGAAAAAAAAAAAATTCATTCACACGAAGTTTTTTTCGTTTCTCTAAGAACTGAATATTTCTGATTAATTTCATTATTTATGATACGTTTTATTAAATTTAGTTAGAGAGTTATTTTGTAGTGAGCTGACAAAAGAAAATGTTATAGACGATGAAAGAGTTTTTATTTAAACATGGCCAATGCGCTAGACTGCACAATGAAAATTTTGACGTTTTGAAAAGGTTTGAAAAAATATAGCAAATAAAATGGTTGAAAAATATTTTTGAGTTTTACATAGTCGTGACGATAAAAAATAAGATTTCTTTTAACGAATGTTATATCAACGATTTCCTAACAGTTTCTCAAAATTTGACAGTTTTTACTAAATCGACAGTTTTTAACATTGTTAACTGTCGAAACACATCAGAAACATAAAAATTGATATAACTTTCCAAGATAAAAGAAGCTGTGAATATTGTTAAAAACTTTTCCAAATTTTTAGATCCGTTCAAAGACATGGAAATCTGTCAAATTTGTTGAAACTAATAAAAATTTTTTTTAGCAATAATGTCAGCTTCTTCAAGAAATAATACACATAAGCATTTTAAACGACATTTTTTTTACCAGCTCACTTTTAATTAATGAATATTTGACTTACTGTGAGCCAACTAATTTTCATAAAATTTGAAGTAACTTCGAAAAAATTACATAAAAAAAGATACATTGTTATATTTTGTATAGAAAAGTTTCTTGATTATATATTTACATAATAAAATAATTTGAACTAATTATTATGCGATTTCTAATATCTGATAAATTTTTTCTGAAAATCTGCGAGAAATACCAGCGAATTCGTTTTTCAGTAGTACAAACCGCGTTGAGTCAGCCGCGCGTTAAATCTGTGAAATTTCATTACATCTTAGATAATTTTAGCATGCGTTGAATCTTTATCATTAATTTTCTAGAAAATTGTTGCTTTTGACATCGAAGGTATAATGCAATAATTTTAAACATCGTTATTAACAAAAGCATGTTAAAATTAACGGATTGCTCAATAATTTTAAGAATCCGTCTAATTTTGCATTATTCAATTTTGAAACAAAATATATTAATTTTTGAAACACCAAAAAAACAGGGAAAAAGAATATAAATTTTTTTTTTCAACTTACATATTTTTTCAAAAGGTTGAGATATATCGAAGGAATCACTGAAGTTGCACTGTATTTTTTATTATAAAAATAAATTTCTGATTGGTGACTTTGTTAGAATGGTGCAGTGAAAAGATGAAGAAAATTGTTCAAAAAATCAGCAATAAGTTGAAAAATTAGTTCAATCGTTTTTTATATTTTAAAAACTTTCTTTTTCTTTCAAAAATCTATCCTGTACCCCTATCATATATTCTCCATTTCCACAGCACACAAAAAAAACGCAATTATCTAACCTCTTATCTCAAAACAAATGCAGTAATTAGTAGTCCTAAGTACTAAACCAAACGTTTAACTACTGGCACAAAGATTCTCAGAGCAACTCGAAGAATGAATATCCCGAGCGCCAGTACATCGACTAGGATTATCCCCCGATAAAACTGAGGATATAATAGCGCGTAGTAGTAATTAACATCGTTAAAGTGGGTGCTCGCTGTTTGCCAAAGGATAAACCAGCGCTTAATAAGCGGCGAGAAGTTCGTCCAAGATCAGATCCGTTGAATCTTGGCAAGAAGCAAGCTCTGTTATTTGCATCTGTAATACCGTTAGCTAGTATTTCCGAATGCAAAGTGCAACTGTCCCGCCGAAGTTGGCCGCTCGGCTCGGATTTCTTATGATTCCATTATTCAAAATTCACGGATTGCCCTCCCCCCCTCCCCCTTGTGCACTGGGCACGGCCCACATTTCGAAGCCCCGCGTGCGAGGATGAATAATTCAGCGACGATAAGGGAATTACTTTTGGCGACAAAACGAGCAAAGGACACGAAACGAATCGCGAGTGCAGAGATTGATGGAGCGCGAGTCGCGAACCCCAAAGCGGTTCGTCGAAATCGACGCAGGTTGTAATGGAATAGTAAAGAATTTAGCGTATATGTATATTGAAAAATGTGCATTTGTATTAATTAAATGATACAATAGTAGATTAATTGTTAATTTTCTAAAGTTTGTATTCATTTAATTAATTAATAATTTTTTAATTTTATTTTTATTTTATCAGTCGATGATAGCAGATGACCAAGAGTCATCAAATGATTCAACAAACTGCATCATGAAATGAAAAACTAAACTTCAGAAACGATATAATAAAACCTGCATGAAACTTCAATGTATTACTGCTAATCCACCTCAAGTACGTTATAAATAATTAATTTTCGAGAATCGTCGAAAAAAAATCGTAACCTAGGTTGTAAATTATTTAAAGCGCTCGTGAATGTGTCGCGTTTAACGAGGCACTTTCAGTGAGTTGTAAAATATCCAAAGTAAGCTCGGCTAAAAATAATTGGTGCTCTGATTCCACGTGTGTAGAGGGGGGGGGAGGGAACAGGGGGATCAAGTGTGTTTGTTATGATTTCTCGAACATGGTAATGTGCCATTCCGCCTCCTTGTAATCGAGCGTGTCGGAAGCTGATGAATCGCTTGCTAGCCAAGCTGGTCGTCATCGATTAGCTTCGGTAATGATTACAAGGAAAAATTACTGGCCATGACTTTTCCATGATTTACGATAACTACAATCTGTGATACCGGAGTATTTGAAAACAATTATAGTATAGAATAAAACATTAAAATTTATAATTAAATAAATTCAATAAGTAGAGATTTAATGTAATTTTTTCGAACAGACTACATGAATAAGGTGTAGAAATAGTGGCATGTAGAAAGGGGGGGGGGGCATTATCCGTCCGTCACATTCGATTTTCCGTCGTGTGAGGATCGATTTCGTGTATTTTTAATTCGAAGTATCCCGTTTCGTGCTTCGTTCTGGTAAGTGCCTCACGATAGCTCACTTGTAAATAAATAAGTACAATGAAGTACACGTAAACTCTCGGCGGACAAATTTCAAATATATCGCCGCTCTTAGCTGCACCTTCTCGGGCATTATTACATGTAACTTTTAACTTGGCGAGTTAAGGAAAAGTACCCAATTTTACTTTTCTCGTTTAGAGGCATGCACGTCGGCACAAATTACTTCGGGTTTCACTATTGCAGGAAACGATTGCGTTTCGGGGAAATAATTGTCGTTGGCGTGTTCCACTGATTTTTATCACAGTGGTTTTAGAGGGATTAGGCATGCATGAATGTGTGAAAAATACTTTTTTCTGCACACTGATATATGTTTGGGAAAGTGGTTTGGTATATTCAAGTAAATCAATTTTGTTTTTTTCAGTGAAAATACTACTAAAATTTCACGAAAAATATCTTTCAAATAACTTTACTTCCTATGCCATGTTCTTGTCAACAATATCTTGGATAAATATTCCGTTTATGTACGACGTGGAATTTCGTTCAATAACAGTCCCGGAATACCTCTTTTCGCGGGGCATTGTATGTAATACCTGTCATCTCCGGAATCACTCTACCTGTGTATTTCGAGGATGTCTCCACAAAGAGCGACAAGCTCCTCGAGCCACGCGATGCGAGTCACGTTTGCGACTCGCGACTGTTTCCAAACAGTACGAGACAGTCTTAACGTGTCCTGCGGAAGCATAAGCCAGGCACAATAACTGCTACGTAAGTCCGGCCTGGACAAAGAGAGGAAAGAACCCCGATATAACGACCGCGAAAAAAGAGAAAATAACAGTCCTTGACAAGTTGTAACCCGTCATTGTGGCCGGTCTTACCATCCGAAAAGAATAAAAAAAGACCCCGCTTGTCGGGGCGATTCGATATAAAACGCGCGGTGAAATCTTCGAGAGCGTGAAATCCACACAACTTCTCCGCGCACAATAAGTTCCGGGAGAATGTATATATTGTAGAAACGGTTTATTTCGATCCATCGAGTTGCGTCTGTTCGAGAAAAGGAATACCGAAGATTTTTCAAATTTTCAGTTAGTAGCTTTTCGATACCCTCACCAGTAGACCATATCGGATTATAAACAAAAACTTTGTATCCAACAATATAACCTGTTTTCAAGGTTTGTACTACGTAGGTTATTCTTGTAATTGATTCTTGGGATTCAGGATAGCACGGAGTAAAAAAGGAAAAAAGATGGGAAAAAAACGCCAGCCATAGAATTTCAAAGTTCCGAGGTATCGTTAGCTCTTTGGCAAGAAGTTCGGGGACTCTGAGAAGGCACGTACAACAGCGAGTGGCAGGGATCGCTCGCTCATTCGCGCATCGGACTTGCCTAGGTCTTTCTATAACTAATCCTCTTGAGAAAGCTTTTCCCTGTCGCCATCCGGTCCTGTCTCCGCTCGCGCTCGGTAATAACATCGCCTTCGATAAACTAAACTCTTGTGCTACTTCGACTGCAGGGACCATGACTTCACAGGCGAAAACCATTTCCGCCACGCTTTGGATGAGGAACTTGGATTTTCTTCTTTTGTTCGAATTCTCTTGTTTCATCGTCGTCCGAAGGAAATACTACATTAATCTTCATGATGAAATAGTAAGAACATGAATGTTATATAATAAAAAAATTTTGTTTGTGTGTTCAGGTTCTTGAATTTTTTACTGCATAATTACTTTTTACGCTTAGGCAAAGTATAAATTTGCTCCTTATTGCTGCTCTCCAACACTTTTCTTCTTAGCACAATTTTGTCGTATCCAAGTTTATTGTGAGAAAATAACCTTACCCGTTAACCCTCGAATTCTTATCGAGCATTCTCTATGCGCCCCAAGTAGCAACTAACGAGCTTGCGCCGGCCACTCGAACCCGCAGCACGGAAAAACTGACGAATATTCCATAAGTCTCGCAGGTGACCGGCTTTACATCCTGCGCATTTCAATGCGACTCCGCGCTCCCACTTCGTTTATTATGCCCCGGCAATTTTATCCCGCATTTACATTTCACTGGGACATTGTTTTTCAACCACGAAAACGTTTTTAGCCCTTTTCATTTCTCTTTGCTTTGTCCCAGCTCGATTTTTAATGCGTGAAATTGGATACAAAGTTTCGTTTGTTAAAAAATGAGGAAATCTTGGAAATCTGGTTTGGGTTACTCTGAAATGGTTTTAAAATTTTAGAACTCTTTTCATACGCTGCTATCTAAAATTTTGTTAAAATACAACTGCAGATATATTGGAAAAAATTTTAATACTGACAAAGTAATCATATGGTGAAAAAGCAAAGTACACAATTTTAATGCAACAACTGTAATTTAATGAGGAAACATGAACGTCCGGAATATTTAAAAATAAATAGTGTATATTTCCCTGGAAACGAAAAAGTCTCTTACGTCAATCCAGTTAAATTTGTATTTAAAAGAAAGGAAGGAAACGTCAAATTATTCACTTTATTGAAACCAAGAAAGTTATTTCGATCACGTAAATAAAATTTCAGTGAATGAAAAAAGTCAGAAAAAAAAGTACTACAGATATAACCTAACGAAATAATCAATTTATTTATGTGAATAATAAATGCAGTTCAAAAATAACTTTTCCAAAGTGTATCGTTACATTTATTTTTTCGATGGGCTTTTCATTTTCACCAAAAAAGTGCTTGTGGCGTTTGACGTATTTATTCGAGTAGTTAATGCTACTTCTACTTCATCCCTCAATCCATTTGCTGTCATTCAAACGGCGCGATAGTGGAGCGGGATGTCACGTCATTCTCTGGCCGGATTGACTTTTGTCAATGTGAAGGTAATGTATGTAGAGGACCAAGCTATTTTATAACGTCTATTTATAAATATACTGATAAAGTTTGCACTTCCGAAAATAGAAATGACTTCAAAAACATTTCAATGAAAATACATTTTAATTAAATGACCGCAAATATAAGTAATGTTTATTAAAACTTCTGGAATTCTCAACAGTTCTTTACAGTGAAACACAGCAAATACCTTCAAGAGCTTTTCATTTTTTATACACCGCAAACTGAAGTAAACTGTTATCACTGATTTCTATTTCATTTGTTACACTGGATCTTGTTCCAATACATACATCTATTCTATCTCTAGCTAACTAAGTTGCAATCCCATTCATTTAAAATAATTCTATTGTCTGAAATTAAAAAAAAAGAACAAGAAAAAAACGTTGAGCGATGAGTGCGTAATTTCTTCTGACTTCGAGAAGGTCGAAAAAGGGTCTGGCCTGTAGAAACAAGGACTGCCGTGCAGAGCGTTGCGAATTCATTAATTAGAAATCAATCGGAAAGCTATTGTTTCAGTATAAGGCAGTCGTTTCATTGGAAGCGTACGGGAAATGTAAAATGCCGCAATCCATGAAATCGGGACGGTGACGTTGCGACATTAATTTCCAGCGAATTCGAGTTCGCCTTCGGAAGAGCGCGTGTAACAATAACTGTTTGATTCGCAACGAGCCAGATTTGAGTTTAAACCGCGCTCATACGTGACCTGGTTTACGTTTCCGATCGACAATCATGGGCTAGTGATGGGTAAAATAAAAATTGATCGGTTACTTCGTTTTAGGCGTCGGCCAGTTTTTAGACAATGCTATTTTTTTGGCACTGACATGATTTTTTCGAACAATAGCCATGGATTTTTCTAATTGGGGCTTTGAGTTTTCAAATTTAGTAAGTTTTGATCAATTATTGAAAAGTCATATGTCCGTTGTATTTTCAATTAACTAAATGACCTAATTTGTTAGAAATACACCAAGAAAAATTTCTAAACTTGAAACTTTTGGCAATACGAAAATTTCTTGCGACATTGCTGAAACACATTCCAAATGACGAGTTTTTATTCTCAATGCCTAATGTCACATGATCAGGAACATTTTTTTGAAGTGAAACTTCTCTACTCGAGGGAGTGAAATCGAAATCAGCTGACGATTGTCGGAAAGATTTAACTGCGCGTTCAGTTGGCGAAAGCGGGAAATTTAAATGTATGTTGAATTTTATACCGGCAAATATAATTCATTTTACTGTTGAAATGAATTGGAAACTAAATGAACATTAGTTACGTTGGAATTGAAATTCAAAAAAAAAAAATTTCCATAACAAAACTATCAATTATGGTTTATAATATAGCATGGAATAGAATTTTGTATAGTAATCCGAAGAAACACTGCAAATTGTTGAAAATACCAGTAAATAAAAAAAAGTTTACAAATAACATGCAATACGAAAATTCTAGAAATCTTTCAAATACCTAAAATCTAAAAAGTTATAATTTCTATTAAAATCTATTAAAATATAAAAAAAAATTTTCAACTTTAATTCCGACAGTATCAAATTTAAAAAATTTAAAAAGCTGAATAGACATTCATAATGCTCGTTTATTGCTCAAAAATTAAAGAATTTCAAAAATTATCTAAAAGATTAGAAAAAAAAATCTATAACTCAAGAATCACAAGAATTGAATTTTGCTACATATAACCCGAAAATTAAAAATGTGAAATTCTGGATTTTAAAATTAAAAATCATAAAATTGTTTCAATTGACCTAATACTTAAAAAAATATGGAAAAAAATGTTCATTGAAAATTGAGACAAAGTGATGAAAATAGTCAGTTTTCTAATAATATAGTATGAAATTTTAGAATTCTGTCTAATGATCCATGAAAACTTTGAAAATTATTGAAAATACCAGTTAATTATTAAAAGTTTATAAATAACATGCAATACGAAAATTCTTGAAATCTTTGAAGTACCTTAAATATGTGAAGTTAGATTTTTTAAAAAATCTATGAAAATATAAATATTTTCCAACTTTGGTTTCTACCGTATCGAATTTGAAAAAGCTAAAAAAATTCATAATGCTAGTTTATAGCTCAAAAATCAAAGAATTACGAAAAATACCTAAAATATTAGAAAAAAAGAACCTGAATTTCGAAAATCACAAAAATCGAATTTCGCTACATATAATTCGATCATTAAAAATTTATAATTCTGTACTGTGGAATTATAAATCATAAAATTTCACAAAAAATAACTATATTTTTTTTAATAATAAAAGTCTTTCATGATCTGCTGAAATTTTGTCTGTACCTAATAAAATTCTTCTTTACAATTTTAACATTCACTTTTTCATACTTATGGTTCGTGAATCAATATATTTTCAAATTATATTTAACATATCTTTAATTATATTTAATATTTAACTCTGATTTGACTATAGCTATTTCACATTATTTCTAAAGTTACCGACAACAGTATTTCAAGCTGTTGTAATTTTTAAGTTGCAAACTCCTCTAGTGTCATAACTGCCCATTAAATATTCAGAAATTACAAAAATACTCATACTTTTACAAGTTTGAGTTTCAATGGTTCCACCATAATTTTTCTATATTTATTATTATACACCTTTGTACATCACCAACAGCAACTTCACTTGTCTCATCTCCAGTTAATCTTTTTAGAGAAGGAAAAGTAATTCAATTTAAAGGCACAACTACACTACATGACTATATTACTCTCAATTATAAAAACCCATTTCTAAAATCAGGTTACATAGTTTTTCAAGAAAAATCTGCCTCGTACTTTTCTCTAAAATCCAGTCTGAATTTCCCGACAGTACAAAGTCAAACCGATTTCGCAATAAAAGCAGCTCTCCGAGAAATATCGTAAAATGCCATTTCCGAAGTCGCTGCTCGCTATTGTATTTGCCCGGCAAAGCTTCATCGCCGCTTTCGTTTCTTTTCAGAACGAGTCGCGGGTAAGTGCACTACAAGTTAATGTATCACAATCCGCGCGGCCACACGACGAGTTCGCCCCGGGATTGACCTAGATCTTTTTTGTTTGCGCGTCGGGCATGAATAATGCCCTTCGTAATTTTTACGCTCGTCGAGTGCCGGCAATGATTTATCACAGCTTTAATTACTGTCGCGAAAAAAGCGCGCTGGTCAAAAATGTACTATTCCACGAGAATCGCGACGAGTAATTTAGTTTTACAGAAAGCCCTGGAAACGTGGGAATGTAATAAAAAATAATTAACGAGAAGAAGCAGGTTCTATCAGGTTGGAAAATGGAGTTCTTATCAAATTAACTTCGAGGAACAGGAGAAAATTCAACCTCGTTTTTTTGGAATTCAGATGAGAATAGAGATTAGTTTTACTATCAGCATTTTTCTTGCGGGAATTATTTGAGATTGAACCATTTTTTTATAAACTTATTATCTGTCAGAGAAATTCGTTATAACTGAATTTCATTTCAATTTGCAAAATTAAAATTTTTCGTGGTAATCTTTGAAAGCTTTACAAGATCCATGAATAATCAACGTTTTTAACTGTAAAAAACTATAAAATATAAAACTTTCAAAAATGCAAAACTATATATAGGTTAAAAAGTAAAAATCCAAGAGGGATTTCTATACTCATGATTCATAAATTACAATAATATGTGTCTTTATTGTTACCTTTCAATAATTTATAATATTATATCATGTCATTGAAATCACACACATACCTTTATTAGTTAAAAAAAAGATATATACAGATTATTTGAAAAAAGTTTCCTTAAAAGTAATTTAATAATATCATCGCACTTCTTACGAATTACAATGTTTTAGCAAGTTTTTTTTTTAAATGTAACAAGGGTTGAGGTTTATTACACGTACAAAATTGTTAAACAGCTTGTTATAGAAGTCGTAAAATTTTCATCTCTTACGAAGCTCAAGTGCTCGCCTACACAAAAAAAAAGTAAGAAAAATTGCTGTATATTACGGTGATTAATGTGGAATCTTGGAAGGAATGGAAATTTATGGCGAGCTTAGTTTCCGAACTATCATAAATTTGTATCTAATTTCCAGCTCTGAAAATCGAAACGACGTTGTTCATAATGGTGAAGTAATATTACTGAAAACATGATAATAATTTTTTTTATGTTTTGATACTTGTCAACTGTATAAAAGTATTTAAAGCTATTAGAATCCCTATAAAAAATTTTACAGTCTTTTTATTCGATTTCTATGAACACTCTGAGTTCAGAAACGAAAATCAAGCACTAATACAATTTTAATAACTATCTGATTTATTGTTGAAAGTTTTTTTTACTAACAAGTGAATTCTATAAGAAATTATCAATAGAGTTTTTTGTATTATCCACTTACCGATTGATTTTTTAAAAATTGTTCAAAGTCGATCAGCAATTACTCGACACGTTTGGTTGAGACTTCATTACAAAGATTTTTTTTCGGAAAATTGGAAAACCAGAATTTTCAGTTACAAGTAAAAGTTATTTTTAAATTTCCAAAATTACTTTTTTCTCACGAAAGTACAATATTCTCATTAGGGGCCGTTCACAAATTACGTAACGCCCTGAGGGGGGGGGGGGCCGAACGGTTTGTTACGAAGTGTTACGAGGGGGGGGGGGGGGGACATTGACTGCGTTACGTAACGTCGAACAGATACTAAAATAACTACCAATAGATTAAATTTGTTACATTTGTTACGTTACAGGGAGGAGGGGGGGTAGTGAGGTTTGTTACGTTGTGTTACCAGCAGGGGGGGAGGGGTCAAAAAAGGTCGAAAAATGCGTTACGTAATATGTGAACGGCCCCTTACTAACATTCATTATATATTTTTCATAAGTTTTTTTCCAATTCAGCAACTATCAACATTAATCAACACTTGATTTGAATTTTGATACAAAAACTTAATTTATTTCTTCATATATATTTGAGAAATTTCTACAAAATTTTTTTCTACTTATTAACAATTATTGAAAACTATCATGTAATATTTCGAGAGAAAAATTCGGGTCATAAAAAAGGTACATAAAAGAATACGAAATCGTTAAATCAGGGGCTGAAAAATTATGCCTCACTGATATGCAAATGCAGGATTAAATTGCGACGTTAAAAAAATTACCAGCTTGAAAGGGTGAACTACACAGATTTTACAGATGATAAACTATTTTTGGAAGAGAAAAGCATTACGAATAAAGGAAGGCGAATTAATTATACATGAAGAAGAGCAAGTTAAATCAATGTTAATTGATCATTTAAAACCATCGTTTTCTCGGAAATATTGGCAAATTGAATTGCGGCTCCTGTTCATTAATATAGAAATAATATCACTGAGAAAAACGGTCATTAGAAATTAATGAAAAATTTGAGTTTTATGAAACTCTTTGGAACAAAAATAAAATTCCATGAAACCGATGAAAATTAGGTTTTATTCATCTGACTGTGGAAATCATTAAAATTTAAGTAAAATTTTAAGGATACTATAAATAATGATGAAATTCATTATTGAGTTTGGAAAAATTATTGAAACATTCATCGACAGAAAAATTCATTTTATGTTCAAACAATAATGTCATTTTTTTTAATGATCTATCGTTCCTGAAGACAGGCCAGAAAATTTAAATTTTTTCATTCAAGTATCATTTAAGTTTCAAGCAGTGAAAAATGTATTGTTATAAATTTTTTGGAATTCTTTGAAAGCTTTACAAGATCCATGAATAATCAATGTTTTTAATTGTTAAAAACTATAAAATATCAAACTTTTAAAATAAATATCCAAAAATCTTTCGAAAAACGAACTAGATCTTTGTAATAATTGTATAGGTTTTGAAACTGATCAAAATTTAAGTGTTCATATAAACCATACGAAAACATAAATCTATGTGATTTGTTGAAATCATGATAAATTCTGTTGATTAGATATCAACTATTATAAATTGTAAAACCGTTTAATCATTGAAGCTATGATAAATGTTCTTTAAAAACAAAACTCTTGAACTTCAATAACTCTGTTCACAATTATTGAGAATATCAAAAAAATTAGACTGTCAAAACGTCAAAACTATTCGAATTCTGTTACAGGGTCTCCAAGAAAATCGTGAAGCAAGTTTAAAATTTGGAAAAACAGAATATTTTATACATCTTTCAAATATTTCGTAAAACTTTTCAAAATAAAAATTTTTAAAATTTCTCATTTTGATTGACAACCAGAAAACCGTTTTCTGTTTGATCTAACAAAAATATTTTTCACTTCAAATAAAAGTCCTTTATTTCATATTTTGTCTCCCGAAACAGTTTTTTTTATCTCAAACACAGTCATTTTCGATAAATTTCCCGTATATCTCAAGCTTGTCCGAAAACCTCTTTGTCTCTACTCCAATGTATTCATAAACACGTGATTTGTTGCATTTTCTCCACGTTTCGCGACACGAAATGTACCAAACGAACTGTTTTTCAAAGCAAGCCAGCGTGATACAGGGACGTGATAAAACGGTCCTCGCGTCACACGTGTTGAACATGTAGATTCCCATTGTTACAAGACCCTTCTCACCGTGGATGTCACGTTAAACGATATTGCAAGCTTTCCAACTTTCATCTCGTAAATACGTAATTTCGATAAATCTCGTCCCACGCCTTTTATTCCCTCTTCCTCGGGGACCTCCGCGAAATGCGTAGCAGCGTAAAGGAATCTCAAAGACGAAATCTTCGCCCGTGAAGTTCGCATTGGGACACGTTCTATGATTTGTGACGCTTGAGCCACGAGAGAACACGTCTTTCGCGGAAACAAAGAAAGACAGTTTGTCTTTTGGGACGCGGCGTTTGCTTCGATTAACGAGTTTTTTTCGAGATGAAAGCGGGAGAAATGTTTCTCCTAACAAGTTCCTTGACTATCAACTACTTTTTCCCCGAAAAAATTGCGTATCACAATCCTTGGTCTACAGTATCAAAAATGATAAATTTTTTTTCCATAAATAGTATAATTGAGTTTTTGATCTTGTTTTATCGATAAAACACTGAATTTCCACACTTCAGTAACTTCACTCTAATTACCAATTCCATCATGATTCACAGGAAAAAATTGAGTTAATATTCACAGAGACGAACTCGTTGAAAATTGCAACTAAGCCGTCTCGAAAGCCTTTTGTCGCAGTTTTTAACGCGTCGTGGTCGTGGCAAAAAAATTCTGGCTGCGCTAAAAAGTACATCTTGCGAAGGGATAATCCGGGAATTATTAGAGCAGCAAAAAACGCTTGCAGCACGAGACTTTATCGAATCATCATTGGTGATCGGGGAAATAAACCGGGGAAAAATTTCTCATTCAGGTTAGTTTCGAGAGCAGAAAATGTAAGAAGTGTCGGGATGGAAGAATCCAATAAACGTGTACGTTGTCGACATTTTCTTTGCGAGTCGAAAACTTTTTCCTGATGCGGTTTGAATCTCGGGCGACAGAGACCCGGCTCGGTTTATTAAAGATTCAAAGCATCGCTAGTGATTTCGGGATAGACACGCGAGCTTAACTTTCTATTCGTTCATAATAAATCTGTTAAAAGTGCAGGCCAAGTCGTCGCTTCGTACGAAAAGTTTTTCTCGGGTTTTGTTGGGATCGAAGGCGATTATTCTTAGGGAGTGGTTTTTTGTGCAGAAAATTTGGATTGGTATTAAAAAAATTGCAACTTCTGTAAAAAGAAAACTTATATTTTACATTAAAAACTTGTTTTAATTAGGATGAGGATTATTGCATAGAAAATTAAAAGGATTTTCAATGATGTAAAAGAGAGACACGGTGAAGTTGTAATTTTTTTTATTTTTTATTTTAGAGATGTGTGATTATTATCCTATTTATAGGCGATATGTATGATTTTGTTGTTATTACATTTTTTATGTGAATCTGCAAAGCATACAAAGTATGAATAACGAGAATCTTAATGAGCCTAACAAATTTCTATGAAAAATTAAAACGATTTGAAAGGTCTGTTTTATGTTTGATATTTAGAGAATTCAGAATTTTTTATATTTTCAATTTTAGAAAGTGTTATGAACTTATAGTGATTAAAAAAATTGCAGATTCCTAGAAAATATTCATGGATTGATGAAAGATTGTTTATAATTACAAAGTCCAGAATATGTATCAGATGACCTTTATTTCATTTTAAAAAAATCTGAAAAATTGGGAGAGTATCGAAAAATTACGGAAATGTTTATGATTTTAACAAATTTACAATTTCCCTACAGTCATGGAAATTTTTTTATGTTTCAAATCAGGAAAATATTAAAAAATTGAATTAAAAACAAAAATTCAAAAGATTGTTAATAATTGATTGAAATTGGTTGATTATTATAACATCAGAATATGGTCATAAATTATGTAGATGGTATGTTTTTATATTTCTTCAAAATATGCATAATGTTTTTCTTGTTGTGAATGAAAATCTGAGAAAATGGAAGGTAGTGAGAAATAACGAAAAATCCTGACAGAAAATTAATTTCTTAATAATTTTTTAAGTTTTCAAAATTTTGCATTGTGTTGGAAATGTGAAACAATGTTTGAAATAAAAAAAAATTTCCACAATTTTCAATAATTGCAACAATCGTAAGAATGTCAAAAAATGTTCTAAACTTCAAAGAATGTTTATGAATTTTTTTTATTCTGTTGATTATATTTTTGTTGTAACGTGTTTTATATATATGTTCAAATCTCACAATAATTCACTATTCTCGCACGTTGTGAATGCCTAAAAAAAAAACTTCTTTTTCACCGTTGCCCAACGAATCTATCGACTCCCGAATACATTTTCAAATATCTCTCCCTTTTTTCATACATCAGCGTACCTTTCGTAAATGTTTTTCTACCTCAATCTTCGCGCATTTCTTGTTCACTGACCGATCGTGTCGCACGTTTTAATCTGTCGAACAACGCCGGGGAGGGATTTTAATCTAAGGGTCGGCGTATTCAGCGTAGAATTAACCAAGGGTGACTTCACCGCCGCGCCATGAATTCGAAATTTTTCCAATCTTTTGTTGCGAGAGCAAAAAAATCGATCATTGTTTCCCGTCACGCCGTATAATCCATTTCGATCACGGTACGTAATTTTCCCTCCGTTTTGCATCGCGGCATTTCCGTTTTCATAATTAATGAAAAAAGTTACGACGCTTTTCCATGCCCATGAAGGAAAAACAACTAAAATATTCGATGCAATTTGTTCACTGTGTTCAATGTGCTTCAGGGAGATTTCTCTGTTATGGAACAATAGCAAACTATTTCCTTCAACGTTGATGAATTTTTAATATTAAAAATATTATGTTTCGCAATTTTGTAATCTCGTATATTGTCGTTCATGGAAATTGTGTAGATAAAATAATAACTAATTTTTGATATAATAAAATACAGTAAAAACAACGTTATTGCTTTTGTAATGCAAACAATTTATTTTTCGTAATTACTTTGGATGTGATAGAGAAATGGTTTTAATCAATTTGGAAATTTCGATATTTTGAACGGAGAACGCTGTGGACGGAGAAATCAATAATTTATTGTGTGCGAAGATAATGGTTACAGGGGGAATAAAATGACCGTAAAGCGAATTTTGCGTGAATTTGAAGAGTGATGGGTCAACCAAAAGGTACGGATGTTGCAGATCTGTGGTAGAATATTATTGGTATGTATCGCACGTGGTGAATACAGTGCACTGTAATAATATTTCGCTACATCTATAAACTTGCTTGCTGCTGATGAGCTCCATTGATACAAAACCATATATTTGAGTGTTTGATTTGACTGTGAATATCAAAAGGAAATAATCGGCTAAACATCATTTGACAAGTTGCGATAATTGAGTATTTTTAATTTCTATTATTTGGAATATAATGATAATCTTAACAATACATATTTATTTATCTGAATTATAATGAAATATAATTTAGAAATGGCAAAATTCTTATAATAATTAAAACTTTCTTATAAGAATTTTATTTCTCATCAGGTAAACCCTAAAAAGTTCAAATAAAAAAAAAGAAACTTTGCATAAAAACCAGTGATACTTTTATAAGAAGTTTCAATATTTTTCAAAGAAAATATTCAAGCCTAGTACATTTCTTATACACTGGAATTTTTTGTAAACATTTTCGACCTTCTTTTAAAATGATGAATTTCACTGCCAATCATTTAATGAATTTTTTTTGTCGATAATTTTTAAGGGCTTCGCTGAATTCACTATTTTGGTAAATCTCAGAAAAACATTTTCGTGTGATTTTTCAACGTTGTAAACTTTGCGAACATATAACGAACTCGTTGTTATTTATACACAGTGAAACACGAAATGTACGAGGGATGGATAATTCATTGATAGGAAGCGACTGTGGAAATGGCGCTTTACAACAACGGCAGTCCAAGGGTATATACGTAAAATGTGCAAAGCTCGGCGGGTTCAGTCGGGCGTGCTATCATTACAGCGCTGATAGCATAGCGAAATAATTACCTCATTCGTCTCCGGCAACCCTTGAGCTGGACCCTCGCCACGCTCTCGCTTCCTGCACCTTCTTCACCCCCGACATGTCGGTTATATCTTGAGCACTATTGCTGTCTTAGACAAATTTATTACGTCGCCTCTCATCCAACCGAAATTCTTCGCATTCTTCTCTCCAAGGTTGACGTTTTATCAAAAGAATAACGTCTCTTCCTGCATTCTGTGATTTTATATACAATGGAAAAAGGATTTGCTGTAACAGCAGAAAGATGTGCTGATACAACACAATTTGAGAGAATGAATTATTTTTGCAGCAGTAGTTTATTTTTTTGTTGTGCCAACAAATCTTTTTTGCTACCAGAATACAGTTGAAATGCATTGGCATTTTATGCATAATGATTGTGCTCTGGCAAAAAAACAAAATTTGCAGAATTTTTTCAACTTGGTTAATTATAAAGAAAAACTGAACCCAACAAAAATGCTAAGAATCTAGAAAACTTTGTTTTGCAGATATCTACATAGAATCCATGAAAATACCGGAAAATATTTCAAACTATACGAACTCTAAAAATACAAAGCATGGGGTTTAATTCGATGAAAGAATCGTTTTCTGAATCATCTGAAAAAATACCAACAATTTATAAAACTTTGAATGCTTAAGCATTAAATTCCAAAAAGCATTAAGAGCAATATATATATATATATATACAGAGACTAGATATCAATGAAAATACTCGGAGACATCCAAAAATCTTACAAATACTAGAGAAAAATCAAAAAAGACAAGAAATTAATAAAATATGAAAATCAACATAAATCATACTGTTTTAAAAACTGTATAATAACTCATATTCGATAGAAATTTAAATTTAAAAGCAATGAATTCTAGAAATATGTACAGCCACCTACAATAGTACATTGTGTACCGAGAAGCCGTGTTTTGCCGTTCGCGGAAGAGTCCAGAAATAAGTCGACCGAGGCCGAGAACGGCACGGCTCCGAGGTGTACATGACTTTTTATGTTTGGGGAGCACGTTTTTCAGCGCGAAATGAGCGAATTAATAACGAAATACGCGATAAACATTTCGTGGCCCGCACCTGTCAACCGCGATTTGTTTTTGATATGTGTGCGTGTGTGGTACCGTGTGCTGCGAGTGATCGAGCGTCATCTTCCATGTTCGCGATTGGTCGGCTGAATGTGGGGCGCGAGAATTCGAATTTTTAATAGTATAGCCACCACAGCGTACATAAATGTATAATGAATATTGTTTCTATGTAAGTCATAAGCATCTTTGGGGGGGAACGGTGTTTACCCGAACGGAGGTGGGGCGAACGACGGGGGGGTTCGGGGGGCTTGCCCCCCGACGGGGTCCAGGGGCAGAGCCCCGGTGGGGGTAGGGGGGCGAAGCCCCCCGGATAAGGCAAAAATTATTAAAAAAAAAAAAATGTAGAATAAACGAGAATTTTAATTCACAAAAAAAGAATAATGAATTAATGAGTGTAGATAATAATTAATATTATAATAAGAAAATACAATACGATTTTATAATGTAATATATAAATATAATAAATTAGATGAATTAATAAAAAATGATAAATTAGGTATAATAAATGAATAATAAGTAAAGTAATCAATAAATAATAAATTAATATATTATTATTTATAATAATAATATCAATAATAAAAAATATTCTAATAATAAAATAATATTAGTAATAATAAATATTATAGTAAGAAAATAATTATTAATAATAAATAAATTTTTCATAAATCAATCATAAATCAATCAATAATAAACAAATAATAAAGAAAATGACCAATAAGTAATAATAAATTAATAATTAGTACATTTATTATTTATTTAAGAAATAAAAGAAAATTATGATAATTATAAATGAATAATTAATATTTATAATAATATTATCAATAACAAATAATAATATAGTAATAAAATAACTAATAATAATAATTGATAATGAAAATAATAAATAATATATAAAAAAAAATTAATTGAATGCATCAATTTATTTTAGAAGTATCATTAGTAATTAAATAAATATAATTAAATATAAGACAATTTCAAAATAACCTATAATAACATATAATATGAATTATTTATTTATCATTATATGTATTATAAATTTATTTATTATAATTATTTTATGATTATATATTTTTATATATAATTATTATTAGAAATATATTTATATTACTGACCCGGGATTCAGGGGCAGAGCCCCGATGAGGGTAGAGGGGCGAAGCCCCCGTTTAAGGCAAAATTCGATTGAATAAAAAAAAAATAAAACAAAATAATAATAAAAAACAAACAATAAAATATTAAGTGACAAAGAAAGTAATAATATATAACAGAAAAAGAATGCTGTCAATAATATTAACAATTTATTATTAATATAATCAACAAAAAGAAAAAAAAACCTAATAAAAAAAAAGATATTTCAACGGTAACTATAATAATGTTATAATGTCTGTTATATCATTGTTTACAATAAACGTCATTTATAATGAAGTGGTCACACATTATCATTTTAACATTTTTTTATTCAGCGTGTTAAATTTATTAAAAATTCGCATATCCTTGACTGTCATCGTTTCCCTTTTTTTTTCTCTCACCGCGCATTAAAAAAAAAAAAATGCAGAATCACAGCAGTAAACGTAACTGTACTTTTAAAAATTGGAATTCTCGCGCCCCACATTCAGCCGACCAATTGCGAACCTGGAAGAGGACGCTCACAGTTATTGGTCGAGTCAGT
>JAPYZL010199057.1:0-10174 GCA_030522825.1 Platygaster orseoliae | reverse complement strand
TCTATTGTTTAAATTTCAAATTTGAATAACTTCTTTGTTTTTGAGTTTTGCAAAAAGTGGTAAAAGACTTTTCGACTCGAAATTGAAAAAGGAATTCATGATTTTTTTTTTTTATCGCGGACTTTGGGACACCCTGTATACCTGTCTTTGCTTATTCAGACAATTGTACCAATCCTTGTATAAAAAACACTGAATGAACGTATTTTGAAATCAGAAATCAGGTAATCCAAAGAGCATAAAGTAACCTACTGTAGTGCGAAAAAAACGCATAGAATAGGAATAATATGAGAGGAAGAAAGACGAAATGAATATGTCTTCCGAGTCGCCTTAATTTGGAAGAAAGTAAAATTTTGAGTTCAATAGATTTGAGAATAGTATGAAATTCCAGTCTTAGATATGAATTCAGAGAAATCACATGAGAGGAAAAATGTAGAAAAATCGTGAATACATTGAAATTTAGGAAATTTGAAATTTGGGATGTCTTATACAACTGAGTAATTTGGAAGTTAACAATGTTTGGAATATTTTAACAGATTTTGTTATTCCATTATGATTTTATATATTTTGCCTACTCTGGGATCCACGTGAATTATGATAATTTTGTTATTTCCAAGAAGACTGATATTCTGAAAATTCATCAAACTTCGTGGAATTCGACTATTGGAGCAATATTTTCAAATTTGTAGAAATGTAATACATTGCTAAGGGAAATTAAAAAAGTTGTCAGACATTCGAAAATTCCGGAGAAAGCAAGAATTTCAATATTGTGAAAATTTACTCATTTTTATATGAATATTATTCATAATCTTCGATAATTACTAAAATTTATAAATTTTGTCTCATTTAAAACGTTTTGCAAATGATAAGACTTTCGAAAAGTACATGAATTATTAATAGTTACAGAAAGCTTGAAATCGTAAAATTCTGAGATTAATAGAAATTCATGTTTTATAAAAATTATGATTATTATTATTATTATTATAATTACTTATGATATATGTTGCTCGATAATTTTCTTGATATTATCGAAGTCAAAATCACTATTAATCAGAAGCAAAGAGAGAAAACTTACGGTATTTCTGAATTTTTTTTTAAATACATAATAGTTACAAAATAATATTATCTTCATAACAAGTATTAAATAAAAGGGAAGTGAGAAATTTACAGGCCCTTATTAATTTTTCATTTACGATTTATGGTACCAAAGATGATAATATTGTATTCGTTTTTTTTATCAAAATAAACAGAAAAGGAGGAATTAAGTTGTGCTTCTGATTTATTCAATATACATTGAAAACATAACTCATCAAGATAAAAATCTTCTTCTTTTGCAAGTTATGAAACCAGGCATGTAAATGACTGGAAATGCTCGAACGCAAATTTATTTAAAGTAAAACATTACGTATGATTTTTACCGAACACATTTAAAACTATTTTTAGAAAATATTTGTTACACGCATGCCGCCTGTTGAATCATCGAGGAATGCGTACACACCAATTTCCATTGCTGCGAGCCTCGAAATTTTTAGTTCGGCGCCGCGCCACTAGAGGCTCCTCGGCAGTGCGCTTCTCGCAACTAAGTTGTTGCGCAGAGTGAACATTAAGGCCGGGTCAGCCTCAGTAAATTGGACATCATTCCGTAGACAGACCCAGTGCCATGGGTCTGTACAAACAGGAAAGATTCCCATTCCCTACACGGTATCTATGTGATACAGGATTTACCCTTTGAAGAGTGCTACATGTAATGTTATGTTTCTGTATTCGAAACAGTTCCGCATTTCCATCGCTGCGACTGTATGAATAGGTTAGCTCACTTATCGCGGAGTCCCATTCTAACTCTGGGTTGAATGTGCGATATGTGTGATGTTATGTTGTTGATGTGTTATTTCACGGGAAATATAAATTCCTCCTTGGAATTTGATAAAATCAAGTTGCGGCTTATGCATAATATTTTACTTCAAAACAGTTTCCCGCATTCGTTTGGAACTATTCACGACCCGTGGTATTTTACTCTACGCAGTATCTAATAGCAAAATTTTTTCATCAATTCGATAACCTAAAAGAAGTGATGTAAACTGTGTTGGATGTACTCCCGCATTTTAAATCGTAATATTATTGTTCGTCAAATATCATTGTTTTCTTTTTGCTCTCGAAATGTATTTGTCGGATTTTTTGCCACACTTAATATTATTGGACCTTATGACAGCACCAAATCCTGTCACCTTTGAAATTCTGGCAACTAAATAAACTAACCGTAAGCAAAAAGCGAAATTTTTTTGTGACTATGTTGTGATGCATCAGAAATGTAATTTCGTAATTGGGACCTACTTCTTGCCCTCGCTATATACTTATTTTCGAACTCTTGTTCTTCACATTATTGTTGTTTGCTTGTGCGTAACTGTTCCAACAATTGTAACATTGACGAATTATATTAATAAATTGAGTTATACACAGAATATGCACTGTCTTGCTTTTCTTTAAATACCAAGTTATTCAATCGACTTGTGAATTTTGAACTATTCAATTATTTATTCATTGTTCTTCAATACAGGTAACCTATAATCTACGAATAAACGAAGTAGTTAAAAAACAATTCTTAGATATTGTGAACTGGTGGATGACGTAGCACTACTCTCAGACATCGCTTTTAAAAAAATCAACTCATTTTTATGAACATTATTCATGATTTTCAATAATCACTAACTTCACCCAACTTTCCTGGGAAAGTTGTAACAGATTTCATCATTGGGAGATTTAAGTAGATCAATGATTAATCAATCATGGGACTCTCAACAGCCTCGTCTATCAAAAAATCGTCTTCCCCCTACATCAATCTTCAACCACTGTACCATTATCTCCCAAATAAAACCCATTCTTCCCATCTCCAAAAGAAAAAAATTCAGGCAAACAATGGTTCCTCCTACAAAAATAATCCTCCCCACTTGCCTCGTCCCTATGGCACCAAGTACCATCTGGAAAATAAGGATTCAACCCAAGTTCGTAGGCTTCAATTCGCGGAGCATACAAATCTTGATCGTTCTTTCTTTTACAAAAAATTGCGCAACTCTTCCAAGGCAAAAGAGCTTGATGCGGTTGTTGTGATCCATCGCCGACAAGATGGCGCAACTTTTCAGCAAACATGGCGCATTTCGTGCTGGCGAATTGGTTGGCGCTTCGACGTTGCCTCGGGCAAAGACGATCGTCGCGACAGAGGACGAGGGAGGCCAGGATGTCGAAAATTACGCCTCGTGAACCCTGCAAACAGCCACTGGAACAACTTCCCAGGCATTCGCCGCTTCTGCATTCCTTGTTCAGGGCGCAGCTGGAGCCTTCAAGGGCGGGGCCAGCGAAAAACGTTTCGCCCTTTCGGCTCTTGCATTTTATACCGTGACAGGGGTTTTCCGTTGTAACGACTTTCGCGTCTTTGTCGCGGAGGAAAACTTGGCATTGACGTTTCAAGCTCCATTCTCTGCCTGGTAAATCCTAGATGAGTGGAACATTGTTTTTTGTCAGTCGCGAATTCATAGAAAACGTTTATTATTGGTAATAAATTAATTTAACTTATTGTTGGTACAACTGACTCGAAATGTATTAGAGACCTGAAATTTATCATGGTTCGTGCTTTCCTTTTTGTGGCTTGGGGTGTCCAGCAAGCAAGGCATTTTTCGAGACAATTGTCTGGCGACTGAGCGACTACATTCAGACCACGATGTTTCGCCCTGAGTGCCTCTGCTCGGGGACATTATGAATCCATTTTGCGGACAAAAATTTCCGCTTGAATCGTGCTGCATTCCTAAACTGGTGAAACAAAAGCTCTGCTTTTCGAAAATACAGTTTGAAAATGAGGGAGCTGGAATTTTAACTTAATTATGACTGTAACTGAAATGTAATTTTCAATTATTTCACCTTGAATTATTTATTTTTCAAGTTTGTACAATATGATTTTGCATATCCTTAAAGAGAATTATAGCTTGGAAATTTATGTACATTTTTTACTCTCAGGGATTTTTTAATTTCGTAACAATTTGGAGGCACTTAAAGATTTTGTGACATTTTGTAGAACTTTCAGATGTTTGGTATTATTTCCAAATTATTATTTAGTAAATATTATTTGATGTGAAAGCACTCACTTGTGTCCAATTTCGTGTGCTGCGATGAAAACCGAAGTGAACCCTGCCGAGGGATAAGGCTTCCCAAAATGGTTCATCACCCCAAACTCAGCTATTACACACCCTGTAGACCTCGAACAAGCGCCCCCAACAGCGGCCAACCCCATCGTCACACTGTCTCTCCACCCATTTTTGAAACTAAAAAAATCCAGCCCCGAAATGTAAAGCCCGACATCCCAATGTCTTGGGTCCTCATCTTTTTCCGGATTCAAATATTTCGAATAACTGCAAAAAGAATCCAAGAGTCTCTCCCTCTCTCCATCAAAATGGGGCAAAGTTCTCGGTTGCTTTTCCATCAGTTCTAATCTCACTAGTGCGATGTCTATCTTCCTGCCCAAACTTGGTTGATGGTACAAGGCTTGGATCGCGTTCACGTAAGCTAGAAGCATGTCGCGAATTTTGAGCTCGTTTTTGTTGAGCAAAGGACTCAAGTTGTGGTAAGCTGTTTCGTCCAAGAAAACGGCTAGTTCTATGGTGAGTTTCGGATCAAATGGATCGCGTTCTTGGCGTGAGAATATTTGGTTCGTCGAGGTATTTTGGAAGGTCTGAGATTTTTTTTTTATCAGGTGAGGCGTGAATTCGGGAGCTGAGAATCTGGGGTTGCTTTCGTCGAGCGGAGAAATTTCGAAAGTCGAGTTTTCACGGAATATCAGACCTTGCTGTGAAGATTGAATTATTGTTTAGCAAGTTTGAGTTGTAGATTTTCATAAAAAGATTCGTAAGCATTAATTTACGAAAAGCGCACAAAATGGGATAAACTTTTCAACTGGGTCACCGATTTTATGGTTCCCCGGAGGAAAAAAATGAGAATCACTATTTCTGACTTCGACTGTCCAAGATACTTCTTAAAGTGTCATGTTTGAAATTTAAGAAATATCAATGTGCTTTATTCGAAATTCAAAGACACTTTTCAATGTCGAAAACACTTTTTCAGGTGTTTTATGAGATTCTAAGACACTTTCAAACGTCTAAGTCACTTCTTTGGAAGATAAATGCAACAATTAAAGAGAATCCTCAAAATGTCTATTAAAAAAAAGACCTTTAAAAGTATCTTTTCCGGAATTCTCAGAAATTTTTAAGTAAACTGTCTTTTTCGAAGTTCCAAGACATTCAGAAATGCACAAGACACTTTTTGGAATGCCTTATTTAAAATTTCAAAACATTCGAAACACTATTATGTTTTTTATACCGACATACGAGACACTTTTTAGTGTTCTAAACACTTTTGAAGGTGTTTTAAGACAATTCTAAGACACTTTCAAACGTCTAATACACTAATTCTAAAAGTGATTTATTACAAATTTGTAGACACTTCTTGAAGTATTTTATAAAAATTTAAAGACCTTCTAAAGAATCTTTTCTGGATTTCTAAAACACTTTTTAAAGTGACTTTGAAAATCCAAAGGTATTTAGACATTTCTAAGACACTGTACAAAATGTCTACACTCCAATGTGTCTTATCCGGAATTTCAAAACACTTTTAAATGTACAAGACACTATTCGAGTTGTTTTATTAAAATTCGAAGACACTTTTAAACTATCAAGACACTACTTGAAGTGATCTATAAAAAATTTGAAGACAATCCTTGAAGTCTAATTTTGAATTTTGAGTCCTTGAAAAGTATCTTTTCTGGAACTCTAATACACTGTCAAGTGTGTTAGACTCTGTTTAAAGTGTTTTTTAAAAATTTTCAAGATATTTTGAATTTCCAAGACACTTCTCGAAGTATCTCATTCGAAGACTCTAATAATGTGTCTTGTTTGGAATTCTGAGACATATTTTTATGTCAAAAACAGTATCCAAAACGAATGTCATCGATTTTTCTCAAAGATACTTCCATTGGGGGGAGGGGGGGGGATAGTTTTTGCACATCCTGGACATTCAGAAATTTTATTATGTTTTATGATTTTCAAAATTGACTTACAACTGCTTTTGGTGAGCAAAAACTCAATGCTGCCGAAGTATAAAAATCACTGTACAAATAATGACAAGAATCCAGTTCATTAAGAAACTCCCCAACAGTTCGAGTATTTCCATTTTCATCGTGCTTCAAAACTTGAAAATCCGAGGTAACGAGATGATTATTTCGCCTGAACAGTAACTCAAATTTTTCACCGAAAGCCGTAAAATTCAAAGGCATCTACGGATAATAACACTTTTTAGTTAAATTAAGCTTCAAACTAATTCAACTGATTTTTACCTGAGGGGAACGATCGTAATTTTCAAAATCCAACGTGGGCAAAAGAACGATTTCCGATTCTTCATCCATTCCATAATCTCCAAAAACACTAACAACGTAGATAATCAAATAAAATAAAAAAGTGTTCATGTTTAACTGAAAGTTTGTAACTAGTTTGCAATTTCACTTGAAGTTTCGTTTTGTAGGAAACTTTCTTTTCATATCTTTAGTGTCGTCATAGTTCGATATTTTTGATATTTTCATGCTGGCGCCTGTATAATTACAAAAACTTCTCGTTACTTTCACTGTTTCACTACGATATTAGTCATTTTATTCCAAATGAATTTTTCCATTTCTCGAGTAGAATAGAAAAAAAGTAGAGGAGGAATCAAATCAATCATCACACGAGGTACATAGAAAATGCATACATGTATTTTTACGAGATGAAAATATATTACATTCAGTAACAATAACAATCATATAAACTTTGAAAATTCGAAAAGAAGTGCATGTTTAATAACAAATTTGTGTTGAATTGACCGTTGTACTTTAGTAGTCCTCGCCATGCGTGGCCTGCAAAAAAATTTAAATAATTTGTCGCAGAATGAAAGTGCAGAACTTGATTTTATTTATGAGATTTTGAAAATTATATTAAAAAGTGTTAATGTAATGTATTAGAGCATGAAAATATTTATTTAAAAATGATAAGGATTAAAAATACTCATACATACATACATATATATATATATATATATATATATATATATATATATACACAGGGTGTCCCAAAGTCAACAATCAATATTTCAGGGGTTTGTAGTTTATGAAATTCTAAGACGAATTTTCCTTTGCCACTTTTCACAAAATTCAAAATCAACAAAGATATTCGAATTTGAAATTTCTACAATAAACGCGATTTTACGAGGAGTGAGGGTAAAAACCACGGACCAAAATTTACCAAAATTTTCTGCTTATTTTTCTGAATAGAAATGTCCTTTGCAGTTTTTCAAAATACTCAAAACCAAAAAAGATATTTGATTTTTAAATCCGAAAATCCGAGAAATCTGATTGGTTAAAACTTTCAACTCGAATATCTCTTTTGATTTTGAGTTTTGCAAAAAGTGGCAAAGGACTTTTAGATTCAAAAAAATTAGAAGAAAATTTAAGTAAATTTTGTTACGTGGTTTTTATCCCCACTCCTCGTAAGAGCGCGTTTATTGGTGAAATTTCAAACTCGAATATCTTTGTTGATTTTGAGTTTTGTGAAAAGTGGCAAAGGAAAATTCTTCTTAGAATTTCATAAACTATAAACCCCCGAAATATTGATTGTTGACTTTGGGACACCCTGTATACCAGGAAATCTTTCGAATCATTCAAACTCTGAAGGAATACTAAAAGTAATAGAATTCTATGACGAGTCTGTTTCTTGAAAAATCAGAAAAAAAAACTTGCAATGTATAAAGCTTCGAATTTAAAGCATCAAATTCTAAAAAATGTATATAGCGATGTATAGAAATAATATATGTAGGTCATAAATTAAAA
This sequence comes from Platygaster orseoliae, assembly GCA_030522825.1. Lineage (NCBI taxonomy): Eukaryota > Metazoa > Arthropoda > Insecta > Hymenoptera > Platygastridae > Platygaster > Platygaster orseoliae. The sequence continues at coordinate 2,283 of JAPYZL010199057.1, read as the reverse complement.
AAATGAAACATAATGAACAAGCACAAACTATTGAAAATTTATTGACTGAAATATAGATAACATCACAAAAGGTTTCATTTTAGTTCCCAAAGTTGAATAATATTCAAGTATTTATTTTATTAACAAAAAATAACAATAATTCTACTTTTATAAGAATTTTGTCCTCAAAAAACATTGAACAAAGTCTGAATACAAAATTCTTTATTTTACTAAAAAACAACAATAATTCTAGTTTCACAAGAATTTAGTCTTCAACAACATTCAAAACATTGAAATTTAGAGAACGTAACGAAAAGTTTCATTTCAGTTCTCATAGTTGGATAATATTCAAAATTCTTTGTTTTACTAACAAAAAATAACAATGATTCTCGTTTTATGTATAAGAATTTCGTCTTCAACAACTTTGCACACAGTCTGAACACAAAATTCTTTTTTTTACTGAAGAAAAAATAACAATAATTCTAGTTTTACAAGAATTCTGTCCTCACAAAACATTGATCAAAGTCTGGACACAAAATTCTTCATTTTACTAACAAAAAATACTAAAAATAAAAACAACAATAATTCTAGTTTTATGATAATTTCGTCTTTAACAATATTAAAAACATTTAAATTCAGAGAACATAAAATGCTTTATATTAGTTTTAAAAGTTGAATGATTTTCATAATTCCTTAGAACTGTGTGACCTAAAAAAGTTAGATTTTCCGTTGGAAAACTCTAAAATTGGTGAAAAAACGCGAAAATGCCATAAAATTTGCAATTTTTGAGATTTTCGGCTGATTTTTGGAACTTAAGCTTCTTAGTCCGTCAAGAGCTTAAGTTTCAAAATTTATAACTGTGCGACCAAAAAAAGTTAGATTTTCCGTTTGAAAACTCTAAAATTGGTGAAAAAACGCTAAAATTGGCAATAAAATTTGCAATTTCTGAGATTTTTAGCTGATTTTTGGAACTTAAGTTTCTGAGCCTGGCAGGAGCTTAAGTTCCGAAATTTATAACTGTGCGACCAAAAGAAGTTAGATTTTCCGTTAGAAAACTCTAAAATTGGTGAAAAAACGCTAAAATTGGCAATAAAATTTGCAATTTCTGAGATATTTAGCTGATTTTTGGAACTTAAGTTTCTGAGCCCGGCAGGGGCTTAAGTTCCGAAATTCAGAATTGTGCGACGAAAAAAAGTTAGATTTACCGTTGGAAAACTCTAAAATTGGTGAAAAAACGCGAAAATTGGCCATAAAATTTGCAATTTTTGAGATTTTCGGCTGATTTTTGGAACTTAAGCTTCTGAGTCCGACAGAAGCTTAAATTCCAAAATTTAGAACTCTGCGGCTAAATCTTATGGGAAATTCTTATAACCAGTTAAGTTAAGGAAATTCTAATACCAATAATTGTAGTTATATAATAATTTTGTCCTCAACAACATTAAACAAAGTCTAAATACCAAATTCTTTATTTCACTAAAAAAATCAACAATGATTCTAGTTTTATAAGAATTTCATCTTCAACAATATTGAAAATATTGAAATTTAGGAAACATAACAAAAGGTTTCATTTCAGTTCTCAAAGGTGAATGATATTCATAATTTTTTGTTTTACTAACAAAAAATAACAATAATACTAGTTTTGTAAGAATTTTGTCCTTAACAACATTGAACACAGCCTGAACACAAAATTCTTCATTTTATTCAAAATAACAACAATAATTTTAGTTTTATAAGAATTTCGTTTTCAACAACATTTAAAACAAAGAAATTTATAAATCATAACAAAATGTTTCATTTCAGTTCTCAAAATTGAATTATATTCATAATTCCTTATTTTACTAACAAATATACTAGAAAAACAACTACAATAGTTCTAGTTTTATGAGAAATTCATCTTCAACAACATTGAAAAAAATTAAATTTAGATAACAAATCAAAAGTTTTCATTTTAGTTCTCAAAGCAGAATGATATTCATAATTCCTTATTATATCTACTAACAAAAAGTAACAAAAATTCTTGTTTTAAAAGAAATTTATCTTTAACATCATTGAACAAAATCTGAATACAAAACTCTGTATTTTGCGAAAAAAAACAACAATAATTCTATATTTACAAAAATTTCGTCTTCAACGATATTGACAATATTGAAATTCAGAGAAGAACAAAATGTTCAATTTTAGTTATTGAAGTTGGATGATATTTATAATTTTTCATTAAACCAACAGCGATATCTCCGAACCAAATAAATAATCCACAAGTTTCTGGAGTGTTAAGCTTTCGATGCCCTTTATTGCATCCTCTTC
>JAPYZL010199045.1:0-10317 GCA_030522825.1 Platygaster orseoliae | reverse complement strand
GGGCAATACTTTGAATGATTCAGATGTAAGAGTTTTTTTATAATAAAGTTACATTTTTATCGAAAAAACAGCGAGAACTTAGTTGCGCACCAATATATGCGAGTCAAACAACATACGAATAAATAACTATAATCTACGAAATTACAAACGTGTATTTTTTACTTGGAACAATAAATAGATATCAGAAATTTAGATTTGTACAGAAGTAATAAACGGATAGTGAAAGAAAAAACTCATATCATGAAATTAAAAGCAGTGTATATCCATTTCTTGGTGATATGGTTCCTGGTATTTTTGTAAGTTTGATGAATTATGTGCATCTTTTACTTTTGTTAATGTATGGTTTCATTTTTTGTTCGAAAATGGACATGTACGCATCTTTAGAAAAAAAATCTTGCAACAATATTAAGTTTACAGAAAAATGATATCTAAAGTTTCAAATTTTTATTTCATATACGTATACATATATTAATTTTATTAATTAATAATTCTGGGAAAGTGCATGATTCGTGTATTTTATTATTCAAATTGTATTCGTAAGGTACTGGAATGTCATTTTGGAAAAGTTTTACGATGTTTGAAACTTTATAGATACATTATTTAGAAAATATAGCTTCATAAATATTGCATATTGAGAAACTCTACCTTATATCAAAAAATTATTTGTACTTTATAAATTGAAACAAATCACAGACAACAAGGTAAGTATCGTGTATTTTCGAAAATTTTTCCAATCCTCATAGTTAAGAGCAACTAAATAACAAAGAATTCTGAGATGCAGAATCTTCCGATTTTTGATTATTTCGAAGATTTATAATAACCTTGATATTTTGAAGAAAAACTTGAAAAAACACGGTATTATGCTGGCGAGGCGTAGTTGGCTACGATATATGAAATATGAATTATAAATAAATATCCATTGAGAAATTACATTTTTCAACCGGATGCCAGGTTCCGCATTTAATATATTTTCAAAGTCTAAAAAGGAAAAGAGTACAAAAACTTTAAAAAATGGAGCAAGATAAAAACAAGAGGCTTGAGTCTAAAGTTACGTAATGAAGTAATTGATGGTTCGATGACGTTGGTAAATAAAAAAAAAAAAAAAATGTGATTGTACGAAAGAAATAGATGCATTCATTCATTTTTTCGTTACCTTCAAATAGAAAAAAAAGTTTCGAAGAAGAGTTCCGTTTTTTTTTCTATTAGAGTATCTAGTGATTGAGGATTTAAATTTAAAATATAAAAATACTGTCAACCCAAAAACAAATTTTTAGGTAAGTTCTTAATTTATAACGTGAAAAAACACTGTTTGGTATAACTCTACAATATATGGAACCAGTTTAAAGATAAATTTTTTTCGATTGTATGTTACAAGACTATTTATCGGTAACGAATTGATCACTAACCGCTGATCTCATCGTGAATAAAAGTTCTGGGGTGAAAATAAGTTATTTGTTGTTGTTGGATCTCTTGCAAAACTCGCTAACAATTATTTTTTATATTCTAGATTTCTAACTACTATCTCCAGACCCAACGGCGTTGCAGAGTATATGAAAAAAAGTCTTAAATGAACGCATTACAAAAAAAAACGGGATTTTTCTAAATGGTCGACCATATAATTCAGTTATTGCTGAGTATTTTATAATATTTTATATAATTTTTTTTATTCGATTGATAATATTTCATTTATTATATATTATATAATATGTAATATAATTCACGTTGCGAATTGAATATCTGAAAAACTTTTTGCTATCCTAATGCAAAACGTATCGCAAAATGAAAAAATTTTCTAAATCTGTCGAGATGAAACGAGTCGAGTTGAAAAATAGAATAAATTTACACTTAAAAAACATTGAAGATTTAAAAAAGGTGTTGCTAAAACTTGAGACTGAAAGGTAGGTCATTGCAAAATTTTCAAAATTAAATTTGGGCGAGTGATGAATTTTGGTACAAGGACATGGTCATTTGGTCGATGTCGTAACAACTTTTAAAAGGTATCGTTCGAACTTTTTTGCCATTTTCGTATTTAGTTGATAATATTTCTGAATTTCTAAAAATATATATCGAAAGTGAAAATATCCGAATTAAACACAAAACTCATTCTGTACATAGTAAATTTTTGGAAAATTCTGAGGTTTAATGTTTTTAAATTTTTTCGACACTTTTCCCCGCGTGATACCCCCTCGCGAATTTTTCCCTCCACTCCCAAAAATGGTAGGGAAAAAATCCCATATGTCTATATATCCCCCACGCGCCCCTCCTCCGCGAAATATCTCCACCCCTGTTAATTTTCTCCCCACCCACAAAAAATGGTGGGGCAAAAAAATGTTGGGGAAATCCACGTAGTTAGGTTAGGTTAGGTTATGTTTAAGTGTATACCGCTTTGACTATCATACTCGGTTTGTTATGACGGGCCAGGGTGGTATTATTCTTCTAACATAATAAATTTCCTTTTTGACACAGGTCATCCAAACATCAAACTTTTTATTTACCAAGGAGGCCTGCAAAGTATAGAAGAAGCAATCAGTAATGCTGTACCATTAGTTGGGATCCCAATTTTGGCTGATCAAATGTCTCAAGTTCAGAGGATGGTTCAAATTGGAGTTGCAAGACGTTTTGATGTTATCAATATCAACGAGGAATCTCTCTTCCAAATTATACAAGACACCGTTCATGATGAAAGGTAATAATGTATCATATAATGAAAAAAAAATTTTTTGTTTGTACTTGACATTCACAAATGAAAAATTTTCCTGCTTATCACAATGCAGTTTTCTTTTAGTAGAACATAACTTTGAAACTTTTGAGAAGAAAAAAAATGAATATAATAAAGAAAAATAATGTATTGCAAAAAATTATAATTTTTATTTATATTAATTATAATTCATTAATTACTCTTATTTTGCAATATATCATTTTCGGAATAATAGTAGTATCAAATTATAAGTTTTTTTTTCAGCCATTTCGGATAGTCTACATGATAATTGATATATTTTAATCTTGAATAATTGTTTAAATGTACATTGTATAAACAGAAGAAACAGTTATAAATATTTGCATAAATTTTCAAGTTTTTTCTGCTATTAAAATACAGTGTTATAGTAATACTATTATGTTATTATACTATTATATATTATATTATTATTATATATTATTATATATTATTATTATTATATTATAATATATCATAATATAATAATTTTAATATATAATTATAATATTTAATTATAGCTATATATAATTATAATATAATAATTTTAATATTATAATGTAATTTTATTATTATTATTATTATTATTGTTATATATTATACTATTATACTATTATAGTAATACTATGAATTTCTAGAACCTAATGCTATACTATTGAAAATTCTAACTTTTTTAAGTATTTCTGGTGATTATTTTGAAAAACAGTTGTTTCATTCAACGTCGTTTTTTTATCATGTTTTTTCTATTATTTTTCTAGTATTTATACAATTGAAATGATTTTGAATATTTTCAAATCTTAAACTTATTTCATAGTTTTCTATTCTTTTAGTTTCGAGTGTTGTGTTATAAAATTTTATTGTTATTCTTGAAATTATAATAGATGTAGAAAATTCGATTTTATTGTACTTGAAATCTTAACATATTGTTATCAATAAAACAGTATTTTATAAAATGATTCTCAGTGGATTTTGATTTTTACAAAAATATTTTTTTTCATTTTCACTGTCTTTCACAATCACATACTTCAGGTTTCAAAATTTTGTAAATTTTTTTAGATATTATCTCTTAAGTATTTGATATCATCAAATTTATAGTGTTTTCCTCATTTTTTTAGTTTTCACAAATTTTTGAGATGTTGATAATGAAGTTTGTAAAAACATCCAATTTTTATACTGTACATAATTTTCACTTATTTTCTTGCTCTTCAACAATATTTTCGTTTATTTCTTTGAAACATCATATTCAAATAATCTATACTTAAACCCTTTTTTTTTATTTTTATAAGTTACTCTAATTCTATCAGAACCCAAGTTTCGTACTTTCCAACATTACAAAAATGAGCTAAACCACACGAAGAGAAATATTTGGTTACAGCAACCATTAATTTAGTAAAATATGATCTCAACAAAGTTTTTGGTAGTACAACCACAACTTGAAGTATAATAACCAAATAGTTGGTTATTGCAATTTCAGTATCAGTCATAGAAATTGAGCATTAGTTGCTATAACACAAGTTTTGGGTTATAATAACCAAAGTTTTGGTTGCAGTACCCAAAACTTACTAAATAGTTGCAACAACAAAACCATTTTACTCCATGCAGTTAAACCTCAAATAGTAACATTTGCCACAACTATTTTCATGGTGTAGACAACTTTATTTGTGGTTGGTGCAACCACATTTAAAGTTACTATAAGCTTCACAAAAATCTAATCCCGAAATCCTTATACCCCAACTCTGCATAATCGCCTCAATCATTCATAGGTACAAAAAAGCAATGCTGAAGGCTCAGAAAATTTACGAGGAGACGTCAAAAGATCGATTAAACGCAGCAGTTTGGTGGACGGAGTTTGTTATGAGACACGGCGAAGCGCCCTACTTGGATTTCAGTGTAGCTGATGAACCGTGGTACATGAAATACGATCTCGATGTCATATTTTTCCTTTCAGTTATTATATTCATGGCAGCATCGTCTATTACTTACTTATTTGCCAGAGTAATACTCTGCTTTTATGGACCCAATCCAACCGGCACGAAAATAAAAAATCATTGAAAAGAACTCTGACAAATTCAAACGTCCCAACCCAAAAAAACGCCATTACCAATATTCCCCCGTTTCACCAATAAAAAGCAATATTCGTCCCTGGAGATTTTGTTGGAAACGGAACAAAAAAGCGTTGGACTCGGGGTTTTCTAAAACTAAATATCAAACCGTATTACTCCTTACATCAAAACGTGCTTCCCTCGCTTTTGAAAGTCTTGCTTTGAGCGGAAATAAAGTATATTTCCCGAGAGTAATGCACTTCGATTGCTTCTTCAGCCCGAGTTCGACGTCGCGCTAAAAGTACTCGCCTTCTGGAATATTTAACAGCGAAAAAATTCGAGACGCAATTTTCCCGTTTATTGAATTTTCCACCTCGGGAAGAGAAAAAATGGCGACGTCGTCAAGTTCTCGGAAGGAATATCCTCGTGCAGAGCATTTGTTTCATCCAATACGCTGAATATTTAAGCCTTCTAGCGCGTTCCGGGTCCGTGAAGTTGACGCGTATCAGGCCGAAGCGTTCCCTGGAAATCGATAAAAGATAACGCGTGTCGAGTTGCGATAACGCGCAATTTTTCCCGAAAGTATCGAGTCGGATAATTTTACTTGTATCCCGTTGCCCACTGAAAACTGTCCATCAAACTCCACACGGTGTAAGCTTTTATGTTGCAGCCGTCCCTTAACGCTTCCAACATCTCTTTCATGTAGCTATAGTGGTAATCGACGCGATTGCAGTCGTAGTCGCTGTTTCCACTATCGGAAAATCCGTTTTCCAGAACATACAGTGGAGGGTTATCGTACTTGCTTTTGATTTTTCGCAGGATTTTACCGAATCCGTCTGGTACGACCTGGCAAAGAGGAAGTTTTAGTGGACTTAGGGAAGGTTTGGGTTACTTTGGTCTTTAATTCTGAATCAGACACATTTTGATTAATTGAATCTCTCAGTGATGATTTGACCGAAAAATCTGTTTGCATGACATTTTGACGGTTTCGTTAGTGAAAACGTCAGTGATTAAATCTGTTACAAATCATTCGACATTCCACAGACCTATAATAGATATCATTAACTATCTTTTTTAATATTTCGATGCAATGATTTTCGATTTAAAACTCACAGTTTAATTTTTTCAAGGTAACAGATTTCATCTTTATACATGACAAAAAATTCAGTCATATTCCTTTGAATTGAGCCTGTCAGATTTGACTAAAAATCTGTCGTATTTGACAGATTCAGTTTTAGAGAAGGAGAAAATATTTCGTTTGAAAAATATATAAACAAATATTTGAAAAATTTGTTTATTCAAAGTTCCATGCGTTGTTTCCTTTTTTTTTTTTTGATTTGAAGATTTTCCAGGTTCACTCAGAGCCAATATCAAGTACTAGGAACTGAATAATTTTCCGTGAAGTCATTTTATTCTATATTTATAATCGTTTTCAATCCTAATTGAGAATTATCATCAGGAATTTGAAAAAGATATAATAACCATTTTTGCTGCAGCAAAAAAATTATTGGTAATTCAAATAAAAAACTATACCTACATAATAAATATTCAGACTTCTTTCATGCTAAATGAGTAAAATAGCCTTTTTCGGTTTTTCGTAAATGATTTCTATGATTTGTCTTTAAAATCATTTTTCATAGCTACTTTTTTTCAAAATCTTTTTTCGAAGTCGAAAAACTTTTGAATTCCTTCAATTGTAAGTAAATGAAAATACTATAATAAAAATACTACTGACGCTTGTTTTGTCTATTTTATATAATTTGGGGTTTTTTCGTCTATAAATAAATAGACAACTCGGTGGTTTTTTGTAAATAATTTTTTCTGCCCTGTGATTACACATGAAATCTCATAAAATTTTCAAGGGATTATTTGACGAACTCTTATTATGTTTTTTTGAATTTATTTATTTTAATTATTTAGCCATATTTCCCGATAGATAAATAATGTTTCATTTTTCGGTTTTCGTAAATAATTCGTCATTTTTTTGCAAATGATTCCAAAAATTGGCTTATAAAATCATTTTTCTTTGCTACTTTTGTACCAAATATTTTTTCGAAATCTAAAAACTTAAAATTTGCTAAATTCGAAGTAAAATAAAATAACATTGTAAAATATAATTATGCGTGTTTATGTTGTATAACAAATCCTTTATTACAAGTCATACGTTATTTTTAATTACGAAATTTCACAATTTTGCAACAATGCAACAATTTTGATGAAGAAATTCGTGCCCTTTGAAATTTATTTCATTCAAGCAAGTTCAATGGTTTGCGGTAATTTCATTTGTATCGAAATTCTCTGCCTTTTTTCTTAAATATTTACGATGATTTTTTTTTTTTTGTAAATAATTTTAGGCTCTTTTAATATTTCAAAGTAATTTTAGGTATTTTGTCTATAAATGAATAAATAACTTATTCAGTAGTTTTTCGTAAGTAATTTTTTTTACTTTAAACATAACACGAATTAGAATATAAACCAAATAAATTTCTTCAGCATTTAATAAATAATATCTAGTGAAAATATATGATAAATAATATTTAACATATTTTACTAAAAATAATATTATAATGATAGTCTTCAGATTCAAAGTATTGATTTTTAGTAAATTTATAGATTTCTGGGAAAATGGAATCTATACGAATTTCGAGTTTTTTCTTTCTTTCATTCTATTTATAACATTTTGTAGCATTTTCTATTACTTCCATAGATTTTAATGTATACGTTGTTAAGAACTCCATGCCCTTAGATTCTATTTTTTTAAGATACTTAGTATTTGTTAAGATATACCAGAAAAAACTTCTTTCTTTCTTTGTGGCATTGATAATACAGTGGAACGCAAAAAATTTTCATAGTTATTATAGTTTTTGCAAAAACGAATGCTATTAGTCACTAATGAACCAACCTTTCAAGGTTTTTTTAAATTTGCATCGTTTGTTCCAGTTATAAACAATTTTAATAAAAAAGCATCAAAATTAGATCTGAGCATCCTATTTCGGAAATACAAAATACTGTTTAAACGTACTCGACGAGAGGAATTCATTAGTACAACTATTTATGCTGAAAAATAAGTTTTTCAATGAGAGAAACTGTACCAAATATAAGTGAGATCATTTCCTGGAAAGGTCTGTTTACTTTTACGCTGTTGCGTCTGCATCGAACAATGCCGTGTCATTGCCCAAGTAGCACAAGCTCTCTTATAGCAGTCTTTACTCTGGATTCGAACTCTTTACTAAGACTTATCTCCTGACTAAAGTCAAAGTTAAAACTAAAAGGGTCCGAGGTTGCCTCTTAAATAGGTTTTGTAGCAGTCTTATTTAAGACTTATATCTGTCTATAAGATCTAATAAAGAGTCACTTAAGTGACATAAGAGGCGTTTAAGTGTGACTAAAGTCAGAGTTGAGAGTTAACGAATTGTTAAAAAAAAAGTCAAAAATTTTTTTAGCTCTGCAATTTATATTTGCTGTGTACCATATGATCGCAATTTTCTCTACGCGGTAACATACATGTATGTTCAATTCACAACCGGGAACATATTGTACAGTAAATGTAAGTTAATTAATTACAAATAAATATAATATATGAAGTTCTTTGAATGTGATTCCGCGAGTGCTGCAATAAATGGCTGGAAGATGAAACACATATATACATGAGCTGAAAAAAACCTCTGAAAAAAAAATCCGTTGGACGTGGGAATTGAACCTGGAACGTCGTCATCTACGTTTGCCCTCTTAGCCACCTGATCCACCAAGTCATCTGAAAACCAACTTTTTTTTTGAATAGTTACACGGTCTAATGAGGGATTTTTGGGCGTCATCAAGAATAGACACATATATTTCGATAGCTTGAGACGGGTACGTCGTTGATCAAACTTTATATTCATGTGAATTCTAATTCTTTGATTGATCTATGCTCATGTTCGATCTTGGAAGCTGATTGTATCTCACTTTATTTACCGAAGAGATCACTTTCATTAGTTGATAATTAATAATTCTTTTCTTTCTTTTGAAAGCGCTAGATTGAGGTTTTACTTTCATTTTTTTTTAATATAATTTCAACGAAAGTGAGAGCAATATATTCCTTTAAAAAATATATGTATATCGCCAGAAGCGTAGGCAGAAAAAATTTTCGGGAGGAGCTTTTTAAAAAAATTCATACATATACATTTCCTTTTGGATTTTACAATTTTTAATTCTTGAATATGTGGTTACAAGAGTACGATTTTACAATTTTTCGGGTCAAAAGTTGTGTATTTTTTCATGTTTATATTAAATATAATGGGATTCAATTTTTGTGATTTTCAATTAACTCGCTTAATTAACTGATTAATTTAAAATACTTTTTCTCATGCTTTTAGTGTTATTTCACAACTTGATGGATATTCTGATTTTATTTTGATTTTTTATTTATCAACTTTTTATTTCACTTTTTGTCAATTAACTGATTCAATTAACTGATTAATTAAAAAGACTTTTTTCTCATGCTTCTAGTGTTTTTTCACAACTTGACGGATATTCTTATTTTATATTGGATTTTATTCATCAACTTTTTGAAAATTTTTGAGAATATCATAGTATACACATTTCAAGTATTTAATATGCTGTAATATTGAAATTTATTTGTTGGTTATACTATTTATTATTTATTATTGTTACCTTAAATTTTTTTTTTATTGCTTTAAAAATGTTTAGTTATATATTGCGTAGTCAAACATTCATGAAATTCATGAATTTCATTTCAGAAAAAATTCCACTCAAGTTAGAATGATTATTATTTTGAGTTAAAAAAACTAAAAATTCCGGATTTGTTTTGAATTTCACTGATTTTTTTGTGTAATAAGTTTTGTTATTTCTATGAATTATTTTTTTATCATCATCACTTTCGTCTATTTTTTGTGAAATAGTATCGTTAAGAAAATTTTCTTCACATAGTTTTTAAGTATGAGTATACTTTACAGTAAATGAAAAGGACTTTTAGTTTTTTTTTACTTCTAGTACTTTTTGTAGATTGTTATAAATCCATTCCTTAAATTATATGCTCTAGAATGCAAATATCGATAGTTTTCTAATAATTTTATAGATTTTGAGGATAATTCTAGGTCAACGTTAATTTGAAGTGTTTTTTTCATCCCTTGAATTTTCTTATCTTTGCTGTATTTCTGAAATTTTTCATCGTTCTCTAGGATTCTCATACATTGCCATTTGTGCAAACTTTTCAAAAATGCAATTTTTCGGTAGAATTCAATAAGTTTCAGTATTTCTTAGAAAGTGTATGACACGAGAGATTTTTTGGTATTTTCATGAATTTCTGTCTTGATTTTTTTCGACTTGATTTCCAAGTTTCAATGTTTTTAGATTCTTGTAGAATTTGTTTAAAATCACTGTTTAAAAAAATTATTTTTCCACATTTTCCGTCTAAAAAATGTTTGACTATAAATTGTATTATACACGGAGAAAAATTTTTTGTAAATTTTATCGAAACGGCGGTAGAACTTACCAAACTTTTGGCGAAGTGGTGATAATTTCCAACATTAGTACTTTTTACCAAAATAAACGGAGATTCTC
>JAPYZL010199039.1:0-12742 GCA_030522825.1 Platygaster orseoliae | reverse complement strand
CTTTCATCGATCTCGTGCCTGTCACCACTGTTTTCCAGCCTTCATTGTCCCCCTTTTGTTCCTCTTCCGGTGCCTCGAATTCTTCTTGGAGTTCAGCTCTGTTCTCCTCTGGTATTCCTGGATTGAGGCCGCTTTTGACGCCTTCTTCGGGGAGAGTTTCGTCATCCTGGTCTCTTCTTCGTTGGTCGTCGAGGGGTCTACTATCTCCTCCACTATCACCTCTTTGTGTTTTATCGCCTTTAGATTCGGTTTTCTCGTCTTCGGGGTGTTTAGTAAGCCATTCTCTGTGAATATCTTTCTTATACAGTTTCTTTCGGTCGGCGAGAGGGATTTGTCTTTCATTATTCTTAGGATCTCGCATCTCACTGATCTTCTTTTTATCGGGTATGTCGGGATGTTTGGTGACCCTAGTATATCCCGTTTTTTTTTTCGTCCTTTTTCTATTTGGACAGCGTTCTCTGTACGATCAGCCACTAGGGCTGTCGTTTTCTCTAACTCCTCGTTTTCTATTATCACTTCCTTGTTTCTCACTATATTCACTCATTTATTCTTGATTCATCAGCATTACTTCTCTCGCGGTATCAATGCGCGGTTTATCAGGCTTAACGCCTTTGGCAAAACGGAGGATTCTCGTTCGTTTTGCGGAGCGCGATGTTCACTCTGCCGCTGTTTTTCCGAGACTGGCGGCGGGGATACTGACCACTATACTACTGAAGAATATAACAATAGAAAATTCTTTTGGTTCAAGAAGGGAGGAAGATTATGACAACAATGTACGTAATTTTATAGATTTCAATTATTTTTATCATTTTTGAAATTTATTTAAATAACTGATATACAATTCAAAAAGTTGTTCTGTGATAACTCGGAAACTCGAATTTATAAATTGACATCTTACAATTAATAAAAAGAAACCAATAAATTTTTTTTTATTTTAAACTATTTTTTTTTATTACATACGATTATGATTATCAATATTATTATATAATATGATGGATGTTTTCTTTTGCATGGGAATTTTGGTACACCCTAGGGGAGACCGGGGCAGATACGCCCACGAAAGTTTATTTATCAAATATAAAACACAATAAGTGTAAAAGGATGAAACGAAATATACTGTTGTTCAGGTAATTTATTTTACTTTGTCGAACGCATATGTGATTCACATCATTTAACGAAAAAACCAAAAAATTCCAAATTGGGCGTAAGTGCACCGGTACCGGGGCTCTTACGCCCAGTACCCGGGGCAGTTACGCCCGGTTTGAACCACTACAACATTACGTTCTTTTATTATAAAAATGTATAATATTATTACAAGCAATGAATGTTCATAGTAGACATTGAAATAATGGAAAAAAAAATTATTTTTTTTTTCCAACTGTTGTGAGAGTAAATAAAAATCATTTTTATGTATGAGTGATGTAATATACAAAAACTGCTTTGCTGAAATCCCTGTCGGGCGCGCGAAGCCCGTAAAAGACTCTTGAAGACCGTGGATCAATAGAATTAAGGTCTTCGAGAGTCTTCAAAGGTCTTATGAAAAGACTCTGGCCTAAAAGACGGAAAAAGACTAATTATGAACAAGTTTGAGACTGCAAATGATATATGATGTAATGCTAACGACTCAAGGAGTACGCAAGTTCATAAATCTATAACTATTTTATCGAAAATATTGAATAATCAATAAACTTTGGTGTACGCATAAGTTTCTTTCTCCATGATAATGTAGGAATTCTAAATCTTCACATTAAGCTTTTTCTTTTACCCTGGGAATCGCGGGGATTCTTTTCCATCGGTAAGCAAGGAATCTAAGCTGGACATTTATGTCCGTGGCCTTCTTGCCCCTTTTAGGCCCAGATTTGTAGGGCGTGTCACAAGCACTGTGAAGGCAACTTTCGAATAGAGGCGGGGTCTTAAATCCGGGAAAGTGGCCCAACTAGTAAATATATTAACTTGGTCGACGAATGCGCGTTTTTCTTATTCGAGAATTTTATGTCTTAGTTCTCCATAAAGATAATCATTTCTCCGAATAAACAAGAATTTTTTCATGTTCATTGTATTTTAGGTTTTCAAATTACTTGTTGTAATATGCAAAATTCTGTTTTTCGTTTTGTTATTCAATAGGACTGTTCTTGAAGATACTACCTTTGTTTAAAAAGTAATTTCGTAATTTTAGATTTCGTTAAAAAACAGTATTGTAAAATCTTGTATATTTACAGAAATATCGGTCGATGCGTCTTTACTATTTCAAACGCGGTGGTGAAAGATTTGTAGTCATATAAATTGCAAAATTAGGGATACAAGGCGTTTCTGAAAAGTTATGGGCGAAAAATCGATCGAATTGGTAAAAATTGCTGTTTTTTGCGGCAGTTCCACAAGTAAATGAGAAAATTCTAAATAAAAATGATACATTTTTTATTTGCTATAAGAAAATAAATAAAAATTGGGGATACAAGACGTTTCTAAAAAGTTATGGCCGAAAAATCAATAAAATTGGAGAAAATTGCTATTTTTCGCGACAGTTCTATTCGCAGAAGACAAACTTGTATAAAAAAATGTTACATATTTTATTTGCTATTAGATAGTGAAAAAAAACTAGGGATACAAGACGTTTCTAAAAAGTTATGGCCGAAAAATCGATATATTTAGTAAAAATTGCTGTTTTTCGCGACAGTTCCACTCGAAGAAGACAAAATTGTGAAAAAAATAATCGATTTTTCATTTTCTATTAGATAATCGAAATAAAATTAGGGAAACAAGACGTTTCTATAAAATTGTGGCCAAAAAATCGATAAAATTAGTAAATATTGCTATTTTTCGTGACAGTTCCACTCGAAAACGACAAATTTGTGAATAAAAAAATTCGATTTTTTATTTGCTATTTGATAGTGAAAAAACAATTGGGGATACAAGACGTTTCTGAAAAGTTATGCCCGAAAAATCGATAATATTGGTGTAAATTGCTTTTTTTAGTGACAGTTCCACTCGGAAAAGACAAAATTGTGAATAAAAATATTCTATTTTCAATTTTCTATTAGATAGTGAAAAAAAAATGGGGACACAAGACGTTTCTAAAAAGTTATTGCCGAAAAATCAATGAAATTGGTGAAATTTGCTGTTTTCCGCAACAGTTCCACTCGGAGAAGACAAAATTGTAAACAAAAATATTCGATTTCTTATTTAATATTAGATAATGGGAAAAAAATTGAGGATACAAGATGTTTCTAAAAAGTTATGGCCGAAAAATCGATGAAATTGGGGAAAATTGCTGTTTTTCGTGACAGTTCCACTCGCAAAAGGAAAAATTGTGAATGAAAATATTCAATTTTTCATTTGCTATTAGATAGTGAGAAAAAAATTAGGGATACATGACGTTTCTAAAAATTTATGGACAAAAAATCGATAAAATTGGTGAAAATTGCTGTTTTCAGCGACAGTTCCACTCGGAGAAGACAAAATTGTGAATATAATTATTCAATTTTTCATTTGCTATTAGATAGTGAAAAAAAAATTGGGGATACAAGATGTTTCTAAAAATTTATGCCCGAAAAATCGATAAAATTGTTAAAAATTGCTGTTTTTCGCGACAGTTCCACTCGCAGAAGACGAAATTCTAAATAAAAATGTTTCATTTTTTATTTGCTATTATATAGTGAAAAAAAAATTTGGGATACAAGATGTTTTTAAATAGTTATGGCCGAAAAATTGATAAAATTGGTTATAATTGCTGTTTTTCGCGACAGTTCCACTCGAAAAAGACAGAATTGTGTATAAAAATATATCATTTTTTATTTTCTATTAGAAGATGAAGAAAAAATTGAGGATACAAGACGTTTCTAAAAAGTTATGGCCGAAAAATTGATGAAATTGGGGAAAATTGCTGTTTTTCGCGACAGTTACACTCGCAGAAGGAAAAATTTTGAATGAAAATATTCGATTTTTCATTTGCTATTAGATAGTAAAAAAAAATTAGGGATACATGATGTTTCTAAAAAGTTATGGCCAAAAAATCGATAAAATTGGTGAAAATTGCTGTTTTTAGCGATAGTTCCACTCGGAGAAGACAAAATTGTGAATAAAATTATTCAATTTTTCATTTGCTATTAGATAGTGGAAAAAAAAATTGGGGATACAAGACGTTTCTAAAAATTTATGCCCGAAAAAGCGATAAAATTGGTCGAAATCGCTGTTTTCCGCGACAGTTTCACTCGCAGAAGACGAAATTGTGAAAAAAAATATTCGATTTTCAAGTTGCTATGAGATAGTAAAAAAAAATTGGGGATACAAGACGTTTCTAAAAAGTAATGGCCGGAAAATCGATAAAGATGAGGAAAATTGCTGTTTTTCGCGACAGTTCCACTCAGAGAAGACAAAATTGTGAATCAAATTATTCGATTTTTCATTTGCTGTTAGATAGCGGAAAAAAATTGGAGAAACACGATGTTTCCGGAATGTTATGGCCGAAAAATCGATGAAATTTGAGAAAATTGCTGTTTTTCGCGACAGTTCCACTCGTAATAGACAAAATTGTGAATAAAAATATTCGATATTTAATTTGCTATCAGATAGTGAAAAAAAGTTGGCGAAACAAGACGTTTCTAAAAAGTTATGGACGAAAAATCGATAAAAATGGTAAAAATTACTGTTTTTCCCGACAGTTCCACTCGCAAAAGACAAAATTATGAATAAAATATTAGATTTTTAATTTGCTTTTGGTCCCGGATTTTAGAATACTGAATTTTCATGATGAGAATTGTCTCCAGAATAAGTTAACAGCTAGCAGCTTGAATAAAAAATTCGTATTTTGCGAGTTTTTTCAGCGACCACATTTTTTATTGCTCAATTATGATATAAGTGAGTCAAAGATTGACTATGCGAAAAATCAGCACTCTCCGTCGTCCCGGATTTGAGAAAACTTAATTTTCATGAAGAAAATCGCTTCCAGAATGAATTAACAGCTAGCAGTTTGAATAAAAAATTCGTATTTTGCGAGTTTCCTCAACGACCACATTTTTTATTGCTCAATTATGCTATTAGTAAGTCAAAGATTGACTGTGCAAAAAATTAACACTATGCATGGTCCCGGATTTATGAAAACTAATTTTTCATGAAGAAAATTGCCTCCAGAATGAATTAACAGCTAGTAGCTTGAATAAAAAATTCGTATTTTGCGAGTTTTTTCAGCAACCACATTTTTTATTGTTTAGTTATGATATCAGTGAGTAGAAGATTGACTATGCAAAAAATCAACACTCTGCATCGTCCCGGATTTGAGAAAACAGTATTTTCATGAAGAAAATCGCCTCGAGAATGTATTCAAAGCTAGTAGCTTAAAAAGAAAATTTGTGTTTCGCGAGATCCTTGTGCGATCAATCTTTGTATTGCTCAATTATCATAACAGTATGTCACAGATTGACTATGCAAAGAATCAGCACTCTCCGTGGTCCCGGATTTGAGAAAACTGAATTTTCATGAAGATAATCGCCTCCAGACTGAATTAACAGCCAACAGCTTGAATAAAAAATTCGTATTTTGCGAGTTTCTTTATCCACCTAGATTTTGTTTGCTTGATAATTATAAAAGTAAGTCTAAGATTGACTTTGCCAAAAATCAGCGAAATCCAAGGTCCGCAATTTGAGAAATTCGAATTTTCATGAACAATGTTCCCTGTTCAAGCTGGTTTTTGATATAAAAATTGCTATTTCGCGTGTTTCTTTATCCACCTCGGTTTTTATTACTTGATAATTAGAAGAGTAAGTAAAACACTGACTATGTTAAAAATCAGCGAAATCCATGGTCCGCAATTTGAAGAAACCGAATTTTTATGAACAATGTTCCCTGTAAAAGCTAGTAGTTGAAAGAAAAATTCCTATTTAACGACTTTCTTTATCCGGCTCGATTTTTATTGCTTGATAATTATTAAAGTAAGTCAAAGAATTACTATGCAAAAAATCAGCAAAATCCAAGGTCCGCAATTTGAGAAATTCGAATTTTCATGAACAATGTTCCTGTAGAAGCTAGGAGTTGGAAGTAAAATTCCTATTTAACGAATTTCTTTATCCGGCTTGATTTTTATTGCTTGATAATTATAAAAGTAATTCAAAGATTGACTATGCAAAAAATCAGCAAAATCCACGGTCCGCTATTTGAGAAATTCGATTTTTCATGAACAATATTCCCTGTCTAAGATAGTTTTTGAAATAATAATTCCTGTTTCGCGTATCACTTTATCCACGTCGATTTTTATTGCTTGATAATTAGAAGATTAAGTGAAAGATTGACTTTGCAAAAAATCTGCGAAATCCATGGCCAGCAATTTGACAAAACCGGATTTTCATGAACAATGTTCCCTGTAGAAGCTGGTAGTTGAAATGAAAATTCCTATTTCGCGAGTTTCTTTCTCCACCTCGATTTTTATTGCTCGATAATTATAAACGTATGTCAAAGATTCACTATGCAAAAAATCAGCAAAATCCAAGGTCCACTATTTGAGAAATCCGAATTTTCATGAACAATGTTCCCGGTTCAAGATAGTGGTAGAAACAAAAATTCCTATTTCGCGAGTTTCTTTATCCACCTCGATTCTTATTGCTTGATAATTATAAAAGTAAGTCAAAGATTGAAAATGCAAAAAATCAGCAAAATCCAAGATCCGCATTTTGAGAATACCGAATTTTCATGAACAATGTTCCCAGTTCAAGCTAGAAGTTGAAATAAAAATTCCTATTTTGCGTGTTTCTCTATCCACCTCGAATTTTATTGCTTGATAATTAGAAGAGTAGGTGAAAGATTGACTATGCAAAAAAGCAGCGAAATCCATGGTCCGCCAATTGACAAAACCGCATTTTCATGAACAATGTTCTCTGTAGAAGCTAGTAGTTGAAAGAAAAATTCCTATTTAACGAGTTTCTATATCCGGCTTGATTTTTACTATTTGATAATTATAAAAGTAAGTCAAAGATTGACTAGGCAAAAAATTGGCAAAATCCAAGGTCCGCAATTTGAGAAAACCGAAATTTCATCAACAATTTTCCCCGTTCAAACCAGTAGTTAAAAAAAAATTCCTATTCTGCGGGTTTCTTTATCCACCTTCATTTTGATTGCTTGATAATTATAAAAGTAAGTCAAAGATTGACTATGCAAAAAATCAGCGAAAACCAAGGTCCGCAATTTGAGAAAACCGAATCTCCATGAACAATGTTCCCTGTAGAAGGTAGTAGTTGAAAGTAAAATTCCTTTTTAACGTGTTTCTTTATCCGGCTCGATTTTTATTGCTTGATAATTATAAAAGTAAGTCAAAGATTGACTATGCACAAAATCAGCAAAATCCAAGGTCCGCAATTTGAGAAAACGGAATTTTAATGAACAATGTTCCCTGTTCAAGCTAGTAGTTACAATAAAAATTCCTATTTTTCGAGTTTCTTTATCCGGTTCGATTTTTATTGCTTGATAATTATAAAAGTAAGTCAAAGATTGACTGTGTAAAAAATCAGAACTCTCCGTGATCCCGGATTAAAGAAAACTGAATTTTCATAAAGAAAATTGCCTCCAGAATGAATTAACAGCTAGTAGCTTGAATAAAAAATTCGTATTTTGGGAGTTTCTTCAGCGACCACATTTTTTATTGCTCAAATATGGTATCTGAAAGTCAAAGATTCACTGTGCAAAAGATCAGCACTCTCCATGGTCCCGGATTGGAGAAAAGTGAATTTTACATAATGAAAATTGCCTCCAGAATGTATTCAAAGCTAGTAGCGACAATAGAAAATTCGTATTTCGAGGGTTCCTTGAACGATCAAACTTTGTATTGCTCAATTATGATAACATACGTCGAATATTGACTATGCAAAAAATCAGCACTGTCCGTGGTCCCGGATTTGAGAAAACTGAATTTTCATGAAGAAAATTGCCTCAAGAATGAATTAACAGCTAACAGCTGAAATAAAAAGTTCGTATTTAGCGAGTTTCTTCAGCGACCACATTTTTTATTGCTCAATTATGATATCAGTAAGTCAAAGATTGACTATGCAAAAAATCAACACTCTCTATACTCCCGGATTTGAGAAAACTGAATTTTCATGAAGAAAATCGCTTCCAGAATGAATTAACAGCTAGAACAATGAATAAAAAACTCGTATTTTGCGAGTTTCTACAGCGACCACATTTTTTATTGCTCAATTATGATATCAGTAAGTCAAAGATTGACTATAAAAAAATCAGCACTCTCCATGGTCCTGGCTTTGAGGAAACTGAATTTTCATAAAGAAAATCGCCTCCAGAATGAATTAACAGCTAGCAGCTTGAATAAAAAATTTGTATTTTGCGAGTTTTTTCAGCGATCACATTTTTATTGCTCAATTATGATATCAGTGAGTCAAAGATTGACTATGCGAAAAATCAGCACTCTCCATGGTCCCGGATTTGAGAAAACTGAATTTTCATGACGAAAATTGCCTACAGAATGAATGAACAGTTAGCAGCTTGTATAAAAAATTCGTATTTTGCGAGTTTCATCAGCGAGCACATTTTTTATTCCTCAATTATGATATCAGTAAGTCAAAGATTGACTATGAAAAATATCAACAATTCCCACGGTCCCGGGTGCGAGAAAAATGAATTTTCATGAAGAAAATCGCCTGCAGAATGAATTTAAAGCTAGTAACATAGATAGAAAATTCGTATTCCGCGAGTTCCTTTAGCGATCACACTTTGTATTGCTTTATTATGATAACAGTAAGTCAAAGAATGACAATGCAAAAAATAAGCACTCTCCATTGTCCCGGATTAGAAAAAACTCAATTTTTATGAAGAAAATCGCATCCAGAATGAATTAACAACTTATAGTTTGAAAAAACATTCCTATTTTTGGAGTTTCGTCAGCAACCAAATTTTTTAATGCTCAATTATGATATAAGTAAGTCAAACTTCGACTATGCAAAAAATCAGCTCTCTTGATGGTCCCGGATTCGAGAAAACTGAATTTTCATGATGAAAATTGCCTCCAGAATGTATTCAAAGCTAGTAGCTTCAATCGAAAATTCGTATTTCGCGAGTTACTTGAGCGATCAAACTTTCTATTGCTCAATTTTGATGACTGAATGTCAACGATTGACTATGCAAAAAATCAGCACTCTCCGTGGTCCTGGATTTGAGAAAACTGAATTTTCATGAAGAAAATCGCCTCCAGAATGAATTAAAAGCTAGCAGCTTGAATAAAAAATTCGTATTTTTCGAGTTTCTTCAGCGACCACATTTTTTATTGCTCAACTATGATATCAGTAAGTCAAAGATTGACTATGCGAAAAATCAGCATTCTCCAATGAATAAAAATTGGGGATACGAGACGTTTCTAAAAAGTTATGGCCGGAAAATCGATGAAATTGGGGAAAATTGCTGTTTTTCGCGACAGTTCCACTCGCAGAAGACAAAATTGTGAATAAAAATATTAGATTTTTCATTTGCTGTTAGATAGTGGAAAAAAATTGGGGATACAAGATGTTTATAAAAAGTTATGGCCGAAAAATCGATAAAATTGGTGGAAATGGATGTTTTTAGCGACAGTTCCACTCGAAAAAGACAGAATTGTGTATAAAAATAATTTATTTTATATTTGCTATTAGAAAATGAAAAAAAAATTGGGGATACAAGACGTTTCTAAAAAGTTATGGCCGAAAAATCGACAAATTTTGGTAAAAATTGCTGTTTTTTTCGCGACAGTTCCACTCGAGAAAGACAGAGTTGCGTATTAATATATTTCATTTTATATTTGCTTTTAGAAAATGAATAGAAAATTGGGGATACAAGATGTTTCTAAAAAATCATGGACGAAAAATCGATAAAATTGGTAAAAATTGCTGTATTTTTCGGGACAGTTCCACTCGAAAAAGACGGAATTGCGCATAAAAATATTTTATTTTATATTTGCTATTAAGAAATGAAAAACAGATTCGGGATACAAGACGTTTCTAAAAAGTTATGGACGAAAAATCGATAAAATTGGTAAAGATTGCTGTTTTTTTCGCGACAGTTCCAGTCGAAAAAGACAGAATTGCGTATAAAAATATTTCATTTCATATTTGCTATTAGGAAATGAAAAAAAAAAATCGGGGATACAAGACGTTTCTGAAAAGTTAGGGCCGAAAAATCGATAAAATTGGTGAAAATTGCTGTTTTCCGCGACAGTTCCTTTCGAAAACGACATAATTGTGTATAAAAATATTTCATTTTATATTTGATATTACAAAATGAAAAAAAAATTGGGGATACAAGACGTTTCTAAAAAGTTATGACCGAAAAATCTATAAAATTGGTGAAAATTGCTGTTTTTCGTGATAGTTCCACTCGCAAAAGACAAATTTTAAATAAAAATGTTACATTTTTCATTTGCTATTAGAAAATGAAAAAAAAATTGGGAATACAAGACGTGTCTAAAAAGTTATGGCCAAAAAATCGATAAAATTGGTAAAAATTGCTGTTTTATTCGCGACAGTTTCACTCGAAAAAGACAGAATTGCGTAAAAAAATATTACATTTTATATTTGCTATTAGGAAATGAAAAAGAAATCGGGGATACAAGACGTTTCTAAAAAGTTCAGGCCGAAAAATCGATAAAATTGGTGAAAATTGCTGTTTTTCGCGACAGTTCCTTTTAAAAAAGACTTAATTGTGTATGAAAATATTTTATTTTATATTTGCTATTAGAAAATGAAAAAAAAAATTGGGGATACAAGACGTTTCTAAAAACTTATGGCCGAAAAATCGATAAAATTGTTGTAAATCGCTGTTTTTCACGACAGTTCCACTCGCAGAAGACGAAATTCTAAATAAAAATGTTTCATTTTTCATTTGCTATTAGATAGTGAAAAAAAATTTGGGATACAAGACGTTTTTAAATAGTTATGGCCGAAAAATTGATAAAATTGATTGTAATTGCTGTTTTTCGCGACAGTTTCACTCGAAAAAGACAAAATTGTGTATAAAAATATATCATTTTATATTTTCTATCAGTAAATGAAGAAAAAATTGGGGATACAAGACTTTTTTAAAAAGTTATGGCCGAAAAATCGATAAAATTGGTGAAAATTGCTGTTTTTTGCACAGTTCCACTCACAGAACACAAAATTCAAACTAAAAATTTTTGATTTTTTATTTGCTATTAGATAGTGGAAAAAAATTAAGGATACACGACGTTTCTTAAAAGTTATGGCGGAAAAATCGATAAAATTGGTGAAAATTGCTGTTTTTCGCGACAGTTCTACTCTCAGAAGACAAAATTCCTAATAAAAATGTTACATTTTTCATTTGCTATTATATAGTGAAAAACAAATTGGGGATACAAGACGTTTCTAAAAAGTTTTGGCCGAAAAATCGATAAAGTTGGTGAAAATTGCATTTTTTCGCGCCAGTTCCACTCGAGAAAGACAGAATTGTGTATAAAAATATTTCATTTCATATTTGCTATTAGAAAATGAAAAAAAAAATTGGGGATACAAGACGTTTCTTAAAAGTATTGGCCGAAAAATCGATAAAATTGGTGAAAATTGCTGTTTTTCGCGACAGTTTTACTCGAAGAAGACAAAATTGAAAATTTTTATATAAAACCCAGCGAGTTTAACACAAACTTGGAGCGTGATAGTGATGAGTTTTGCGCGTGTGAGCTCCGTAATATGTCGTAATTGAGAGAAATTCCGTCACATCGCGCTGCGCGTTTGTGTTCAACTCGCTGAGTTTTATATAAAAACTAGTTTTAGAGAGCTCACAAATTTTGCAAAAGTTCGACACTACACTTTAGATTATGAAAATCGCAAATACCCCTTTGAAAACGAAAATTCCCTCGATACATTTTCACCTCTAACGTCGAAAAACATGGTTTTTCATTCGGATAAAAAAAACAGTCGATTATTAATAACTTTTGATAAATTATTTGATACTGTATTCAATGCTGGACCTTCCTGAACAAAAGTAAACAAAAATTATGTTGTTACGTTAAAAAATGACTGTTCAACGGCGATGTAAGTTTTGAAAAACATGGTTTTTTCGATTAAAAAATAATCAGATATTTTTTTTAACGGAAACTATAATGTTTACAAAAAAAGTTCAAAGAGGTACACGCATTCATTTTTCAAAAGTTATCGAGTTATATTTTTCATTTTTCCAATTCTTGACTTTTGATTTTGACTTGTAAGGTCACCGCGTGGACAATACTTTTATGTGCTTTTGAGCACTCGGCGAGTTATTGCATCCAGGGGCTCAATTTATGAAGTTTTTGAATCTCATTTATACAGGGTGTTTTAGTCATGGCGGATAAAAAAAACCATGTATTCCTCATGAAATTCTAATACGATTTTTCCTTTAACATTTCTTACGAAAATCAAAATCAAAAAAGTCATTCAAGTTTGAAATTCAAACAATAAACGCGTTCTTACGAGGTGTGGGAATGAAAACCCCGTACCAAAATTTACTCAAATTTTCTTCATATTTTTCTGAGTCGAATAGTTAGGTTCTACTTTTTGCAAAACTCAAAATCAAAAAAGATATTCGAGTTAGAAGTTTCAACCAATCAGATTTCTCAGATTTTAAACTTGAATCTGTACCTTTCTTGGTTTCGAGTTATGTGAAAAGTGGCAAAGGACTTTTCGACTCCGAAAAATATGAAAAAAATTAAGGTAAAGTTTGGTCCGTGGTTTTAATCCCCACTTGTCGAAAAAGTGCATTTATTGTTTAAATTTCAAACTTGAATAAC
>JAPYZL010199019.1:0-25406 GCA_030522825.1 Platygaster orseoliae | reverse complement strand
TTATATGTATATTTTAGGGGAAAAAACTGAAAACGTCAATCCTTAGATCACAGATCTACCGCGTTTCGCATACATATGCTGTGCTGCGCGCACTCAGGTTTGCGCAGCTAGCATACACTCACCCTCCTTTGCGGCATATGTAACGTGGCTATGCTACGCAACCGTAAACGAAAGCTTCGCGGTATAGGAGATATCATAAATACGCATAGGAGGAATACGGCAAGAACTATGCCGCATATGGCTGATTTTCATATACTTTTTTTCAGTGTAACCATCAGATTATGTTGAAGTTTAATTTTTCGTGACGTGATTCTCTATGATTTCTTGATGAGGGAAAAATATGTTCCGAAAGCTTGAATAAATAATAATTTCATCAAATAATTGATCGATATGAAATACCTTGAACAGGCGAATAAAGAACTCGTGGAAAAGTACGTCGAACAAATAAACCAGCTTCAAGAAGCGTTGAGCAAGAGAAACGAAGAAAGCTCTGTCCAAATGACCTTGACTATAAGCTTCCAGAAAGCTGCCGAGGAAGCCAAGAAGATGTTAGAAGACAAGGAAGCTCTGATGGAAATAATGAAGAAGGAGCAGGAAATCGAGAGCGAAAACTGGCAACGAGAGCTTCACCAGCTTCGGCAAGATACGGAGCGCCAGAAGAACGAGGAAATGCAGGAAATGTTACTCGAGTGCCGGACGAAACTCCAGGAGAAGGTCAACGTCGTCAAACGGGAGGCCGAGAAACTGCGCTCGGAGATGCTCAAGAATGCCGAGGGTTATGCCGAGAATATCGAGAGACTCAAAAAAGAGAGTATGGAGAAAATGGTTGAGATAACAGCCAAGTTCGAGGGCGAACTCGAGGCCAAGGACGAGAGTTTGGCGTGTAAGGAAGCTGAACGAACGAGCGAAGTCGAAGGTGAGTTTGAGAGAGAAAATTGTGGATATTTTTGGTGTCCACATTTACAAATGATCATTTTTCCACATTCCAATTTTCTGAAAATAAAATTTCCGGAAGTATTTATTTGACGTATTTTCCAAAAACCATTTTTATGAAAAAAATCTGAATACAACATTTAATTTTCATTTTTATTGAATAACATTCGTACCTAAAAATCTAATCCTATTTTTTAAATAAGTTGATATTAATATTATTATTTTTGTATTAATATTATTAAATTTATATTAATATTATTATAATTATATTATTATTATAAATTATTAAATTAATAAACTAAAAACCTAATCCTACTTTTTAAATCAGTGTTAATAATGAATTAAAACAATTTGAATTACATACGAAGTTCATGATGATTTTTCCATGATGATTTTCATGATTTCACGGAAAATTCGTTTTTTAATTTATTTTATTTGTAATTTATTGTTTTCGGAAATTGCACTCTTAATCAGATCCGGAATCTTAAAAAGTTTTGAAATCCCGAAAAATTTGGAAATCTAAAAAAGATCGGGAATCCCCAAGAATCTTAATCTAATATTCCGAAAAATTCGAAAATCTAGTGGAAGTCCAAGATTCGGAAAAGTTCAATAAATTTTAGAGCGTTCGGAAAACTAAAAAATTCCAAGTCCCAAAAAATAAAAACTTTGAAAAATTAGGTGATTCGAAAAATTTAGAAATTCTGTCAAAATACGAGGTCCTAAATAAGTTAGAATATGTCAAAATTATTTGATTTGTCTATGTTATGTAGGAGTTGAAAAACATTGTAAATCCTGTAAAATTTAGGATCCTGAAATGCATTAAAACTTTGAAGAGTTAATTATTTTTGAGATAGCATAGTTATTGTTTAAGCATTGACTCATGCTAGTTTTCTTATTTTTAAATTTTGAAAATCTTTGTTTTCATTGCATTCTATGCAATCTAAAATTTTCCAAGTTTTTATTTTGATATTGTTAATTATAATTTGAATTAAAAATGTGAAAAATCACCTTTAACAGTTAATTATTAATTGTCAATAAAAAAAAATGGAAAATTCATTACAAATTCGAACAGTCAAATTTAGAAATTTTGAAATCCAAATATTTCAAAAGTTCTTTGTTTTTCGAAAAGTTCATCATTTCAAGAATTTTCCAAGTTTTTATTCTGAATTTTAAATTTACATCGAAATTCAAGATTTTAAAAATAAAAATCGAAAATGAATTGATAATTGAACATTGGAGAAAATTATGAATTTATAAAGAAATTTAAATCGAGAAAAATCAAACTTGAAAGTTTCATAAATCCAAAAATTTTTATAAATTTTTATATTCTATAAATCTATCGAAATTTCAAAATCGTTGAAAATCACTGACAAATTTAATGTACTTGAGATTGAAAATATCTAGAAACTTTTAACATTTTTTTATTCACAAAAATTTTTCAAACTTTGTATGAAGCTTAAAAATTTCAAAATGTCATAAAAGGTAATAAACTTTGAAGAGTTAATTATTTTTGAGGTAACATAGTTGTTATTGTTTAAACATTAACTCATGCTGATTTTCTAATTTTGAAATTTTTTAAATCTTTGTCTTCATTGCATTGGTGAAAGTTTTTATCATTATATTATTGCCGGTAATAAACTTAAAAAAAAACGAAGAATTCCAGAACATTTTTATTCATTAAATAATCAAAAGTAATTAAAGTAATTAACTAATTTCAATGTTACTCAAACGTTAAAGAAAAAATAAGTATGTGATTGAAGCTATTTTCGATCCCGAAATTTTCGGGATACACTAATAACATTATTACATCACTAGTAATAATGTATGAATTCACAGCGCTGGAATGCAAATTGCGGGTATTGGAGGAACGTCTCTCAGCAATATCACAAGAGCAAGAAAGAGTTTGTCGAGAACTGGAGTCTCGCGTAGACGCGATGTGCGAACCAGATGTTAACAGGAAAAATTTAAGAGAAGAAAGCAATTTTGAATCGAGATCCTTGGAAGCCCTTGAACTAATTTTGGCCACTGGAAAGACGAGAAGAGACGCTCTAGAAAAAAGCATGGCTGAACTTCGAACCACGTGTCTCGCTAAAGACCAAGAAGTGAACGTGTTGCTGCAGAGGAGTGCAGGTAAGACGCTTAAATTTTTATTAAAGGGAATATTATTGTCCTAAAAACCTATAAAAACATTAAAACCTCAATTCCTAGAGTATTGAACTCTACAAACTCCAGTACAAATCCCTATTCTCTACAGAATTACAGGACGCCTTGGCACTATCAGAAGAGACGAAAAGCAATCTCGAGAGCGAACTACGAATGCATGAAAGCGAGCTGGAGCGACTAAAACACAAGCTATCAAGACTCGAAGAGGAAAGGGCAGCGGAGCGCGAACTCCTCGGCGGCGCCGAGAGCGAACTATCAAAAAAACTGACGCAGCGCGACGAAGAGCTGGCCCTGAAAGAGGCCGAACTGGCCCAGGCGCGTGAGGTCCACTGTCAACTAGAAAAGGCTCTAGGACGCGAGGCCCAACGCTTGGAAACCCTGCAACGGGAACTCGAAGAAACCAAGACAGAAGGCGCTCGTCGACTGGCAGCCTCTGAAGCAGAGCGCGCACAAGCTGACCAACTCATGCAAAAATTACAAGAAGAACGGATGCAAGCCAAAACTCGCGTCGAAGAAAAAGAACGCGAAGTTGAAAGACTCTCTGCCGAGTACTTGGACAAGGAACAGAAGCTCTTGGCAGCTGACAAAGCTGCCAAAACTGCCGCGCAGGAAAAAATTCGGGCCGAGGAATTGGAGCGAGAAGTTAAAAGGCTGCAGGCTGAGAACTTGGTCAAGGAACAGCAGCTCTTGGCAGCAAACGAAGCTGCCAAAGCAGATCATCGGGAAAAAATTCGGGCTGAAGAGTTAGAGGGAGAAGTTAAAAGACTGCAGGCTGAGAACTTGGTCAAGGAACAGCAGCTCTTGGCAGCAAATGAAGCTGCAAAGGCAGATCATCGGGAGAAAATTCGCGCTGAAGAGTTAGAGCGAGAAGTCAAAAGGCTACAGGCTGAGAACGTGGAGAAGGAACAGCAGCTCTTGGCAGCGGGCAAGACAGCTGACACTGCTGCGCAGGAAAAGATTCGGGCTGATGAGTTGGAGCGAGAAGTTAAAAGACTGCAGGCTGAGAACTTGGAGAAGGAACAGCAGCTCTTGGCAGCAGGCAAGGCAGCTGACACTGCCGCGCAGGAAAAGATTCGGGCTGATGAGTTGGAGCGAGAAGTTAAAAGACTGCAGGCTGAGAACTTGGAGAAGGAACAGCAGCTCTTGGCAGCAGAGGAAGCTGCCAAGAAGTTGACGCAGAGAAAAACTCAGGCTGAGGACTTGGAGCGGGAAGTTAAGAGGCTGCAGGCTGAAAACTTGGATAAGGAACAGCAGCTCTTGAGGGTCGACAAGATTACGAAGGAAGCACAGCAGGATTTGGAACGCGAGGTTCAGAAGCTCCGTGCTGAGATCCTAGACAAGGAGCAGCGGTTGAAGGACAAAATGCGAGCTGAGGCATCCGAGGCGCTTGATAAGCTTCGTCAGGAGCATGAGGAGCTTGTTCTTGCTCAGCGAACCCAGTTTGAGGAACGCTCGAATAACCTCGCGAGCCAGGTAGCTGATTTGGAGAAGTCATTGAGTTCTGTGTAAGTATCTTCAGGGCGAATTCATATTTTTGGATGTGTCTGGGGTCTGATTTCAATAACAGGTTTTGCGGATTTTGCCTTTTGCTTTAGTAGAAATCCAAGAGCAGTAGACAAGCTAGTAACGCGTAGCCTCTTACAGGAAAGAGGAAAATCAACGGCTAGTAGCTGCTTCTGAAGCTTCAGCACGCGAAAAATCAAGCACCCAAAAGAATGATCACGATGTAGATCCCCAACTAAAGAGTCTCCATGAGGAAAACGAGTTTAACAAAATGCAAGTTGACTTCTTGAATTCTGTAATAGCGGACATGCACAAGAAAAATGAAAAACTCCAATGCAAGGTTCAGGTCATGGAGATGGGAATTCCAGCGAGCGAAGCTGAGGACTATGAACAGTAAGAATTTATCAGTATGATCGAAATTTGAATTAAATGAAAATCAAATTGAAATCGATTTCGCAGATTGCCGATAGGGAAAAAATTGCCACCGCCTCGAATGTTTTGCGATATTTGCGACGTATTTGATCTTCACGAAACAGAAGACTGCCCTCGTCAGGACCAAGATTTTGAGGAGCCTGAAAAACTGCCAAAGACCGAGAAAAAGACTCCGCCTCTAAGACCCTACTGCGAAACTTGCGAAGGTACTTGCAACATTTTCAATTTTTATGAGATTCTTCTATCGAAAATCTGCATTTTCTGTTCTTCCCTTTTCCAGCTTTTGGCCATGACACCAAAGACTGCAACGACGTGGAAACTTTTTAAAAACTCAATCGCCTTCTTGCCTCTCACGGGAATAAATATATTTTTATATGTCGACGTTGATAAACCATTGTTGAGTTACTTCAATTGTTTGTACAGAAATACATTTGTTGACAATCTGCTCCGAATAAATACGCTTTAGTGAAAATTTGTAAGCAGGGACTGAAGCTCCATGTAAATAATAGGCCAATTTAATCCGTCATTTGATAGAAAATGTGTTTTATTTATTATACATTCTGGAACTCAATTTTAAACTTAGGAAAGTATAAATATTAATTTGACTTAAAAAATATTGTGAGATTTAGTCCAGTCCTTCACGTTTTTCCTTAACCGCTTCCTGAAATACATAATGTTTTTTTAGTAAATTTATATGAACACGCTGAAATTGTTTATAAAGAAAATACAAACCTTGAAACGTTCTTCAAAAAGAGATAATTCTGAAATCAGATCGGTGATTGCATTCATAAAAGCGTCATAAGGTGTATACTCTGATGTAGTTTGGATTCTGAGAATGAACTTGTGTTCCAGCGGATGTGGTACTTTGTACCCTGCAAACAGGACTTGTGGATCCTTGAGTAATTGGCTGTAATAAATGAGATGACATTAAGGTACGTGAAAATAAGATATGGAATCTAATGCATTGTAGTTGGATTTTATTATACATTTTTCGAGTGATATTTATTATTTGATACTATTTTTGATGCGATAGGTAATAACAATAGGCATAACAAATAATACTTATAAAAATTTAATTATTAATTATAAATAATTATAAATTTTTTTGAAACTTCCAAAACAAGATTTTTTATATGTTAGAAGTCAAAAGAAGATAATGAAATAAAAAAATTTATATTAAATAGTAGATTATGAAAACTAGGAAAAATGAACTTGAAAATAGAAGCGATAACAAAATAATGCGTTGACTTAATATTATTGGTTTTTAAAAAAGAGATGATAAATAAAAATTATGAAAATATGTGAGATTATTGAAAATGTACATACTAAAATCTAGAGGACATAAAAAATGGTTTCCTGTTCTAAAATTTTAATAAAAATAATGATTCTAAATTTCACTAACTGAAAAATAACAACAATCCTGGCTTCAGAAGAATGAAAATTATAAATTTTTGAATGGGATAATGTAGAAAAAAGTTAAGAGTTTAGGAAATGTTGAATATCTAAGAAACTTTGAACTCTGGAGCATCAAATTCTAGAAATTTTGACAGAAATTTTTTAAAATACCTAAAAGTATTTTGAATCATAAGCAAACTAAAAAAAAAATAAAATTATTAGAATTATGAAAAATGTAAACAAATTTATATGATCTACAAAATTTGAAGTTCTAGACCATAAAATTAAAAAAAAAAACGTGTATCAAAAAACTACTATAAATCGATGAGAGTACTGTAAAACGCTACAAAATCTTAGAAATACTTAATAAATTAGAAAATATAAAAAATGTTTAAGGTTTTGGAAATCTATGTAGATCTAATTTTTCTAGACATCTTTAAAAATACTGGAAATTTATTAAAATGAAAATTCTAGAAATCTATACAGCAAGTTACAAGTAAATTAAAAAACTGTAAAAATGTTAGTAACTCAAAATCATTGTAAATTTCAATACTTTAGCATTGAATTATAAAAATTTGTGGAGTGAATCATAGAAATACAACAATTTTATAAAATACTGAAATACATTACAAAATTTTATGAATAACAGAGAAATTTTGAAAAATTTGTGAAATATTTAGAAAAAATATTTTTTTTTCGGGATATTATGATTTTTAATCTTTGACAATCTTGTTAAGGTAAAAAGATTTTTAAATTTTACGAATTTCTACATTACATAAATTTTGTAGTCTACTGTCAAACGTTTTTGATATAAAACTGAATATAACTGTACTTGATTTTTGTGATTTTTAAGTCACTGAAATTATGATTTTGTCTTTTTCCAATACCTTTAGTATTTTTCATATTTCCTCATTATTTATACCACTTGAAAGATTTTCTGATTTTATAAATTTCTTCTCAGTTTTCTGAAATTTGTTTTTTTCAGAATGAAAGTGTTCAAAAAATTCTAATATTTTTATGGCTATTTAAGAAAAAACATAGAATAACATAGAAATTTTGATAAATTTGTGAAATACTCAGAAAAAATATATTTCTTTTGGGATTTTATGATTTTCAATCTTTGACAATCTTGTTTTGGTAAAAAGATTTTTCAATTTTTTGAATTTCAAAATTATACAAATTTTTTAATCTACAGTCAAACATTTTTCATAAACATATTCAATATAATGGCACTCAATTTTTGTAATTTTTAAGTAACTGACATTATAATTGGATGTCAAAAGATAACTGACATTTTTTGAGAAACACATTTTTTTTTGTTCTATTACTTCATGCCGATCGAAATTCGTTGAGAAAAATGGAACACTAATTCTCTTATTTCTATGAATTTCTAAATTTCACGTTTTCGTAACTGCGGCACCCATCTGCGGTCAAAAGATGATAACTGTATACACGAAGTATAAGGAAATTACATTGTTTACGGATGGTTGCTCAGTTTATTTGGCAAGGTTGGTATGTTTTCACTCCAACTTCACTCCAACCAATCATCACTAGGCATTTTTTAATTTTTATTTTGACGATTATTGATTTTCGTGTTTGAACCTCTGTTATTCATTTTCATTTTTTTCATTATTGATAAAATTAAGCAATTTGAGAAATAAATGTTTTTTATCTTTAATAAAGTTAAGTTTAAATCCTTCTTAAACAGACAACTTTTCACTAAATTCAATTTTTTCTCAACAAAATTATTCGAAAACTGTAATTATATTTCTTTACAAATTTTTATAACAACTCAATTTTTTATTCTCAAAATATTCCACAAACTGTTGGATTATGTGTCTGAGTAAGCTGTCTAATGAAAAGTGTAAAAGTGTTATTATTCCATTGTTAAACTTTCGTTTTCAAATCGCTGTAAAATCATGAAAAGCAGTTATCATCTTTTGACAGCTGAACCTCCTGCAGTTATCATCGGCGTAACTTTAGATCGCTGAATTTCATTTACATTCTATTCAAACTCAAAAAAATTGAAATCTATATTTACGGCACTACAAATAAACATAAAACATTTTACAGTGATGAAAAATATTTATAATTAACAAAATGCTGAGACGATTTCGTTACCCTGTAAAATTTGTCAAGTGTCAGTTATCATCTTTTGACCACAGACCCTTCATTTTATCTTTTTTAAATACTTTCAGTATTTTTAATATTTCTTCATTATTTATACCATTTGAAGTATTTTCTGAATTCATAAATTTCTTCTCATTCTTCTGAAATTTAATTTATTGAGAATGAAAATCTTCAAAAAAATTCTAATATTGTTATAGCTACTTAAGAAAAAATATAGAACATAAAAATTTAAAAAATTTGTGAAATACTTGGAAAAAATATATTTCGTTTGGGATTTCATGATTTTTGATCTTTGAAAATCTTATTTAGGTAGAAAGATTTTTCAATTTTACGAATTTCAAAGTTACATAAATTTTTTAGCCTACAATCAAACATTTTTCATATACTATTGAATATGATTGCACTCAATTTTTGTGATTTTTAAGTAACTGACATTATAATTCTATCTTTTTCCAATACTTGCAGTATTTTTCATGTTTCTTCATTATTTATAGAATTTGAACAATTTTCAGATTTAATAAATTTCTCCTCAGTTTTCTGAAATTTAATTTTTTTAGAATAAAAGTGTTCAAAAAAATTCTAATATTTTACAGATTTTAAAGAAAAAAATTTCTCAAAATACCACTCCTGAAAAATTTTTCCCTCTACGCCCCTATTGTTCAATGAATCAACTTTTGCTAAAAATTGCAAAAAATTATTAAAATCATTATCTTACTTCCTTATCATATTTCCAAGTGTATGGTCTTCCTTAACAATAGTAAAAATAGCTGCATTGGGAACTTTAGTATCCTGCTCCTTCAAAATTCTGCAAACAATTGATGGAGTAAAATTTTTTTTAATTACAAACAATACAGAGACTTGCAATATTAATCACTGAACGTACTTTTTTTCTCCTTTGTACAAGAAAAACGATTCGAAGGTTGGAGGAGCATTCATTTTTAATTTTTTTTAGAACAATACGCTTAATACTAATCACTAGACGGAAAATCTCCGAAATTCGCAACGTGCAATCACTTGTAAACACAACACACAACAAAACCAAATAAAACTCGATCAGCTGATCTGCTCTGTCTTACCGACCTGTTTTTTCGATCTTCGTTCCTTGTCTAGCGCTTTATAGAACATTAGTCTGTCCTTGTCAGTATTCATACACAACTTTCAATCAATGTAGCTGAATCATAATTTATTGTAATTTATAAATTATTATAGATTATAATCTTCCACCGTCACAATAAAAAAATCCAATATGGTCGGGAAATTTGAAATTCGCATATGTACAAATGTAAATTTCATATTTTCCGCGGCGGCCATATTAGATTTTGTGTGACTTTTTAATTGTGATTTGTGAACCGCTCACGCTCGTTGACAAAAAAAAAAAAAAACAGTCACAGAGAACACAGAGAAGCAGACGCCATTTCTCTAATGACATTTTGTATTATTTACCTGAAGATAATAATAATAACAGAGGATTTTAATGAATTTCGTAAATAATTAATGATCCTGGATCGTAACGAATTTTCGGACCAAATCACATCAGGCTTCTGCCATATATGGCGGTACACATTGTGTAAGTTATAATCCGTCAGTGTTCGTTTACAACGATGTTATTTGAATGTAAATAATTACTTTTAGATGATGCCGAATCGTGCGTCGTAAATACGTGTCACGTAAATAGGAATTAGCAGTCCGTATTTCAAGTGAATAATACGAAGGTAAGGACAGTGAATTTTTACATTTGTGTAGAGTGTTTTTAAAACTGAGTGTACTTATTTCTGATAATTTGAAAATACAGGAAAATTGATGCAATTGTATTTTGTTTTTAACTGAAAATTTTCGACTTCTGATAAATGAAATTCACATGACAATTATAAAAAAAGTCACATATTTTTTAAACATTTAATTCTTAAATTTTGGGAGTGTCAAAATTGTTCGAATTCCAGGGTTTTTTAAAAAAATAATAAAATACCACTTATTTTAAAAATATTTTTCAAAGTAACAAAACACAAAAATCAAAAATAAATAAAACCATGAAATTCCAAACAAAATATCACGAAATTTGGAAAATTGTTCGTTCAGTTTTAAAAAATTGCTAAAACTAAAAGAATGGCCTTGATTTCAGATTCTCTACCAGTTGAGAAAAAAAGTTTGACACTCGTCATGGCATTGCACGGGGTTCCATCGAAGCGCAAAGAAATTTACAAGTACGAGGCGCCATGGCCAGTTTACAGCATGAGCTGGTCTGTGCGACCGGACAAACGATTCCGACTCGCTATTGGCAGTTTCGTTGAAGAATATAATAACAAAGTTCAAATCGTTTCTCTGGATGAAGAAACTTCAGAGTTCAGTGCTAAGAGCACTTTCGATCATCCGTATCCAACCACCAAACTTATGTGGATTCCAGACAGCAAGGGTATATGCTTTTTTTTAATTTTGAGTATAAATAATTAATTATAATATAAATAAATATGAATATGTAAATATAAATGAGTATAATATAAAAATTATTTATTATTATAATATTGTAATATATATTATAATAAGTAATTATTATTTAATTTTTTTTAGTGACATTTTTTCTTTTGAAATTTTATGGCTCTATTAATTTTTGATTTTTGTATTTTGTTGCTTTGAAAAATATTGCCAAAATAAGTGCAATTACATTAAATAATAATAATTATTATAATGTAATAATTATGATAATAAAATAAATATAAATTAATTTATGATGAACTAATTTTTTAAATAAATTTAACCTAACCAAGTATTTAAGTTGTTTAAACTCGTCAACATTCTAAAATTAAAGTAAAATTAAACAAAATAAATAATTTTTGAATATTTTTTCATACATAGAATTCTAATTATGAATTTTTTGCTTGGATAATGTAGAGAATAAAAATTTTTCAATTTATTTCAATCAAAAGAAATGTGAGAAAAAATTAGAATCAATAAAAATTCTAAAAAACTAAAAATCATAGAGCATTGAATCTTATAAATACAGGGTCTACCAAAATCCCTGTACCAAAAAAAAATCCAATATTCCTTTTTGAATTTCAAGTCGAAAAGTCCTTTGCCACTTTTTACAAAACTCAAAATCAAAAAAGTTATTCAAATTTGAAATTTAAACAATAAATACATTTTTTCGACAAGTGGGGATAAAAATCACAAACCAAACTCCAACCTAATTTTCTTCATATTTTTCTGAGTCGAAAAGTCCTTTGCCACTTTTCAAAAATCTCAAAATGAAAAAAGATATACGAGTTTGAATTCTGAGAAATCTGATTGGTTGAAACTTCTACCTCGAATATCTTTTTTGATTTTGAGTTTTGTGAAAAGTGGCAAAGGACTTTTTTACTCAGAAAAATATGAAGAAAATTTGGGTAAAGTTTGGTACGTGGTTGGTTAAATTTCAAACTTAAATAACTTTTTGAATTTTGAGTTTTGTAAAAAGTGGTAAAGGAAAAATCGTCTTAGAATTTTATAAGGAATCCATGGTTTCCGGTAGTGGCGCGGACTCTGAATCACCCTGTATAATAAACATACACAGAAATCCAGAAAATATGAGAAAATATTTTTGCTAAAAAAATCAAATTCAATGCTCAAAATGATTGATGTTTTTAATACCATAACATCAAATTTTAAAAAATCTATAAAAATACTACAAATTTTTATAAATAACATACAATTCAAATATTCAAAAAATCCACCAAGTACCTCAAATCTATACATGTAATATTGTTTTCAAAATTAACCAAATAATAAAAATTTTAAGAACTTTAATTCCTAAACCATCGAATTCCAAAAAACGCTATAGTAATCCAAAATAATATCAGGAAATCCTTTGAGTCGGAAAATTTGAACCTCATAACTTTAAAATAAAAAAATGAAATTTTTTATATTAAAAACACCCACGAAAAATTTGCGGTTCTGGACTCCAAAATTTGTATAACTTTATAATCCTAGAATTTGAAAAATTAAAAGACTGTACTTTTGTAATTAGATCATAAATTTAACTGGCAAGCAAGTATCTACAGAGTACTTATTCATCAAATTGGTTTTCCAATTATATTCAATTTCTTTTCTTTTTTCTCATTCTAAACTAAAGTACAATTTTTTCAGTTTATGTACTAGAGAAATATTGATAAACTACCAGGATATTGAGAATCACATTCAAGAAACAAATGGTCGATTGCAGGGTTATTCCCAGATTTGCTCGCCACGTCAGGTGATTACCTTCGCGTGTGGAGAGCTGGAGAACCCGACTCGCGCCTCGAGTGCGTGTTGAATAACAACAAAAATTCCGACTTTTGCGCCCCCCTCACCTCCTTTGACTGGAACGAGGTGGACCCAAACTTGATTGGGACTTCAAGCATTGACACGACATGCACAATCTGGGGACTCGAGACGAACCAGGCCATAGGCCGCACCAGCAGCGTGCAGGGTCATGTCAAAACTCAGCTTATAGCTCATGACAAAGAAGTAATCATCTTGAAAAAAAATTTTTTTTAAGCTTTTTTAAGGCATTTCCTCCATGAATGAATGTAGTTGCAATGGAATTAGTTTTAGCTAACTTCAGATCACGGCATATTCACATGAGTCGTACACTTATGTGTGTTTGTGTGTGGGTAGATTACACTGTTGTCAAGTTTTTTGATTCGATGCAGAAAGTGTTGAATTGATTGCATTTTTTTTCTATTATTACATTATAATACATATTTATGTATAAAAAATATAAATTTTCAATTCTCACATCTCATAAATTTCTAAGCCAAGTTTTTTGATTCGATGCAGAAAGTGTTGAATTGATTGCATTTTTTTTTTCTATTATTACATTATAATACATATTTATGTATGAAAAATATAAGTTTTCAATTCTCACATCTCATAAATTTCTAAGCCAAGTTTTTAATGTTTTATGCGTTAAAATACATGAATAAATAGAGGATTACAAGCATGGTATTTGAGGGAAACGTGATGGGTTTAAGGTTTATGACATCGGCTTCAGTCGAGCTGGAGGAGGCCGAGACATGTTCGCGAGTGTCGGTGCTGACGGCTCAGTCAGAATGTTCGACCTGCGCCACTTGGAGCACTCGACTATCATTTACGAGGACCCACAGCACACGCCTCTGCTTCGACTCGCTTGGAATAAACAGGTTACATTCAATTTTCGTTAATTTCAAAATATATAACACCAGAAACTGTTGCGCGCTAATTTAACATGTATTTACTTCGCCAAGAAAAGGCGATTATTAGGTGATTTTCAATTCTTAAAATTCCAAATGATAAAATCCATTTTTAAAAGTCAAATGTTTTATGGAAATGAACCAAAACACAATGAAATTTCATTCGATAAAATATTCAAATTCAAATGTGTTGTATTTCGAAATCCAGGTAGGCAGTGGAATTACAAAATGGAACTTTAATTACAAGTCGTTTATTAGAATAGGCGCGAAGCATACGTGTTGTAATACACAGTGATACAAAAATGTGTATGTTACATAGAAGTGACAACTGCGATGAGAGAAAAACAAAAAGTCCCCAGACAGTGGTGCCAATATCAGAAATGAAACAAGGACTGAAATAAAACCATATCTCGAAATGAAGTGAAATAGCTAAATTGTCATATTTCAACAAAATGTGAGCGTTCAAAATGGCCACTCCCAATAAAACAATAAAGCTGCGACCAGTCGCCCTTTTTCTCTTGGGGATGTCTTAACACTTCCTTGACTTAAACATTCAAGATGGTGTTGATTGTGCACATTTTTTAGAAATTAATCATTGTAATTTTGAATTACACAAATCAGGACAAAAAAAATCCTGATTTTTCAAATACATACTATGAAATTGTTTGTATATCGTTCTGTGTACGAATTCATAAACATGTGCAAAATTGACATTATGAGAAACATTCATCAATACAAGGATCTTTAGGAGCCAATTTTTGAATGGGAATAAAACTTAACGATTTCATTTTTCTCAAGCTTTCAGCTTTTATTGAGCCATCATCAGAAACTAACAATACTTTTATTCCACGTTAAAAAGTTATTTAACTTAGTTATTTAACTTAAATCAACGAATTCTACAGAATTATAAACTCTATTTTGAGGTCTATATAAAAAACGGTCAACATCTCCCGAATTTTTTTCTACATTGTGTACATTTCTCAAATTTTGACGGAATGTTTGAAATAACTGAAACTTTCGAAATAAAATTGCTGAAATAGTCAAAACAGCTTAAATACCGTATTTTATAAATTTTAATATTCTTATCAATAGATTTTACCGACCACTTTTTGTTGCGAATTTTCAGAGCGCTTCAAATTTCCATGAATCTTTAAATTTTCCAACTTCGAACATTTTCGAGCTATTGATAATAATTGAATTTAGCCAAAGCCCTATCGTTTGCAAAATGCTCTAAATGTGACAAAATTTCTGAATTTCAGTAATTATTGATGATTGTGAATTATATTTCTGCGGTGCACGAGAATTTGAAATGATAATTCGAGAAAAAATTTAGTGTAGCCACCTAGCGAGCATGAGCATAACAATCGATTTGCACGTTAGTACATGAAAATAAGTAATTTTTACACTACCGAAATTCTTGCAATTACTAAAATTTTCAAATGTCTTACATCTTTTCGAATTTCCCCTATCAAAAGCATTTCTATAATTTTAAAAATTGCTTGGATATTTGAAAATCACGAAAGTAAGTGATTTTCCAGAACGCTCTAAATTTCGATAAATTAAAAAATTTTCCAACTCCAAGCGTTTTCCAACTATTGATAATTCATGAACTTTGCAAAAGTCCCATCGTTCACAAAATGTTTTGAATGTGAGGAAATTTATGAATTTTAGTAATTATTGAACATTTCAAAAGGTATTAATAAAAATGAATACAGTTTTACTGACTTTTACAATATTGAAATGCTGA
The DNA here is from genome assembly GCA_030522825.1 of Platygaster orseoliae. Classification (NCBI taxonomy): domain Eukaryota; kingdom Metazoa; phylum Arthropoda; class Insecta; order Hymenoptera; family Platygastridae; genus Platygaster; species Platygaster orseoliae. Next base: position 9,923 of record JAPYZL010199019.1, on the reverse strand, counting down.
CCATCTCTGAAATGTTAAAATGTCTGACAACTTTTCGAATTTCCTTTATCATCAGGGATGTAGAGAAGATTTCCGGGCCCAGGGAGAGGAATCTTACGGGCTCCTTGCCGAAAAAAATTGGTGACCTTTTTTTTGTATCATCGCCAGAGAAAAAACTAGTAACAACTCGGTTCAAATTGAATTTTTACAAATTTTTCGAAATTCTCCTAAAATGGCACAAAAAACTGGGCCCGAAGGGAAATACCCCGTTACCCCCTCCCCCCTGCCGTCAGGGCTGCTTATCATTAACATTTCTACAATTTCGAAAATTACTTGAATATTTGAATTCCACAAAGTTAAGCGATTTTTCAGAATGACATTTTTTTTGGAAATGTCAAAATTATAATAATTCTCGAGATTCCTGTGGAGTGAAAAAAATTTATGAAATTATGATGGTATAATAAAATCTGTTAAAATGTTCCAAATTCTCGAAATTTTGACATATTTATGATTTTTCTACTTTTTTCCCATTTCGTGACTTTATGTAAATTCATATAATTCTCGAATACACTGAACTTCAAATTTTTTCTTTGGAGAAGATGAGTAGTGGCAATTTCGGAAACTACCTAGAGGCGCGAAGATTTCTAAATCTGGCTCTGATTGTATTGATGAACATTTCTGAATATTGTTTATTAGATTGTTTGGTAAAGAAAACAAAATTCATTAGCATGAATTCTGTTTGTAACTAGGACCCCAACTATCTTGCTACGGTTGCAATGGATGCTTGCGAAGTCATAATCCTTGATGTCCGAGTTCCGTGCACCCCGGTCGCCAGACTGGCCAACCACAGGGCTTGCGTCAATGGCATCGCCTGGGCACCGCATTCGTCGTGCCATATTTCAACCGCGGGCGATGACTATCAGGTAATGGCGGACTTTTTGCAGTTTTCCCATGTTCTCAATAATTTTTGAACAATTTTGAATAAGTAATATTGAAACGAATTTGATACAATATTCTTGACAATTTTTGTATCGAAAATTATAATTACCTTACACTGACATTCGTGAAATTTTTATTTTCAGGCGCTCATATGGGACATACAGCAAATGCCAAGAGCGATTGAAGACCCAATTCTGGCTTACACGGCGGCTGAAGGTGAGGTCAATCATATCCAATGGGGAGCTACTCAGCCAGATTGGATTGCGATATCGTACAACAAATGCGCTGAAATTCTGCGAGTGTGAAATGGTTTTCGTGAAAAAGTGGATTTTTCATACAGTACTAAGTATACTTTGCTGGTCAATACGATGGATGAAACAACCATGCAAACTATTTATTGTCACCACTTTTTTTTCCTATTTCCTATATTCATGTTGAATATAGACTACACATTTGTCTATTCTGTTGCATATTTTTCATTTTGTTACGTTGAAAAGTTGATTTGTGATAGAGGAATTTTAATTTTTCTTCTAGTTGTATTCTGCGTATTATATCAAAACTTGATTCAGTTTCCAGGGAATGAAATTTTTTGGAAACTCTTTACAAAGTTTTCAAATATCACCAAAATTAATAGAATCAAGAACAACCATTAAGATTTGAAAAATGCTTCATGTATGATGATCTGTTTGTTGACTGTGATGACATGAAAAGTGGGGCACATTTTTTGGGAACTCTTGAAAAGTTTTATTTCAAAAGTCAGTATTTGTGCAATTATCACAAATTCGAAATGAAATATTGAGGAATTTGGTCTGTACCGTGACTGTCCGTTAAAAAACGTGTTTATCATTTTATGGCTTTTGTATATTTTTCAACTAGAATAAGGCCTCAATATATTATACCTTTATAACGTAAAATAAGTGTGGATGAATAGATACATTTTTGCAAGGGACCTGACCTGCAAAAAGATGCCCAATGACCGCAATTTAAAAAAAGCAGATCAGATTACTTATAGTTATTAATATTCAGTATGTAAAAGGGTTGATTTATACTACACATTGTTAAATATGCATCCTTTCAAAGCCTATGCATTTAAGGAAATCGTTTTAAGGACAACATGCGACATCATTGTACAGTTACCTCGAAGTACGATCTCGGACAAATTTGTAACGGTGATAATAAAATATGTAATGGTGAGAATAAAATGAGTATGTAGCGTTTTTCAACAGAAAAAAAGGTCTTTTATTTGTCTTGAAAATATGAAATTCTTTTTTCTTTTATAATTTTTTTACTTTTTAGGTTTCAGTTAAGCTGTTCGCTTTGGAGAGTGATCACCGCAAATTTCTGCAAAAAAATGCGTTTCGGAAAAAGGGCCACAACTATTACAATTTTTAATATTTTTTTATACTTAAACTTGTTTTTTTTTCTAGGATACTACTACCAAGAATTAGTCTTTTGCTTTTTCAAATAAAATTGGCAAAAAACCTTTAAAAAAATCACGAACTTAGCTCACTTTTTCGCCTCAACTTTGTATATAACCCCTTAATATTAATCCTAGCATAGTAATTTTGATCGAGTCGTTTGCAAAAATACAAGAAAAAATATGCTAAATCTAGAGATTTAAAGCTTTTCCCTGAAACCCTAGGGGAGATGGTGTAATACTTTGCCAATGTAATACCTATTACAGTGATTAAAAAATATCAACATCGTGTTGCAAAAAGTACAGAAAAAATTTTGTAAGTTCATTAATCACATACTGAAAATTTGTTAATTTCGTTGAAATTCAAATGTAATAAGGATATTACACCTCTTACAGAACCCAGAGGCTGCTAGTAGAATCTCCAGGCTCAGCACTGCTAATTTTTTGTCACTAAGCTAATCCTAGAAATTTTACAATCTTCCTGAATTTCACCAGATTCTGGTAAAATCCCTAAGCTGAGCCTGGAGCTTAAAATTAGCAGTAATATTTATATGTGTTTTTTACTGTGTATTGTTGCACGGGATTTGATGCAACCGAAATGCAAAACAATAAAATCAATGTCATAAAAATAATACATAATTGTTTTAAATTACAATTCATTATTCAATTAAGTTATCTGTTTCTACATTTTTGTGTAATTCGTTATCAGAATATTATTTTGTGTCATCATCCTAACGTAAAATCTCCAGGATCAGTCTGCTAATTTTTTAGCGCTAATCCTAGAGATTTTACAATCTTCCTGAATTTCACCAGATTCTAGTAAAATCCCTAGGCTTAGCAGTTCAAAATTAGGAGTAATTTTTATATGCGTTTTTTACTGTGTATTGATTAATTTGCATAAAATTTGATGCAAACGAAATGCAAAACAATAAATAATTGTTGTAAATTATATATTAAAATATATTATTTAAGTTAGCTGTTTCTAAATTTTCACGTAATTATCGTTATATGTCAAAATATCTGTGCCATCATTCAATAATTTTATTTTTTCGAAAATAGCATTCCCCGAGTCTGAAAATCAAAACGCGGAAAATAAAAACAGTTTTAAAAATTCCTCGCGTTGAATTTAGGGAAAAATCTCCAGATCTATACCTGTGTGCGCACACACGCACTGTCACGACAGTGCTGCACCATCCGTTATAAAAAAACAGTGTGCGTGTAGAATTCATTTATTTCGGTTTATCATCCATCGCATATTTTGCACTCTTTGTATCCCTACGGAAATAAGTGAATATAGCAATCATCAGTCGAATTCACGTTGAAGTAGATCCAAACGCAATGCTCGGTGACGACGACAATTTTTGACAATTATGTATGATTACTAAAGTTGCTGGGCTCTGTGCCAGTGGCGTTTCGCCTTTGTCATTGTGTTATAAAATTTGCAAATCATCTCATGTTCGTACTCGGCCCTTTAATTGACTTGCGTTAATCAGTGTGTAAAGTGCGATTCGAAAGATCCGAAGTGAAGCGACAAAAGGATTACGCAAATCGAAGGTTTCTGCCAGAAATCCTGAAAAAACACACGTCAACTCATCCGCAAATCCAAAGCCTGTGTGGCATAGTGCTATTTTTTTTACTTCCGGATTTGCAGATTCGGAGCAGAATCAGCTCTTGGAATTCTCGCGAGATCGATCGTAAGTGTTGATTGTTGAATTGAAAATGTTTATTTTGATTTCTCGCTTTTGGTTGGGGATTTTATCGGATTATTGGAATGTCCCTAGGTGAATGTTCGAAAACACAGTTTGGAAACTTAACTGTGATTACTCATAGAAGTAATTAGTGCAGGTGCGTAGGCAAAAGGGGGTTTTGGGAGTTGAAACCACTAACGAAATTGGGATAAAATTAATTGTTATTTTGTGTAAAAATACAAAAAATATGAGAAATTATGGTAATTAAGTATTTTAGGGAATTATTACGAAAATGGCCTAAAAAACATGTTTTTTCGAAATATTGCTTTTTTTTGGTAAAAGTCTACTTTATTATTGAATTAATTTTTATTATTTAATTTAGTATTCATGCTTTTGAAGGAATTAATAAATGATTATTTAAATAATAAAAATAAAATAATAGTGTTAATTAAATAATAAAAATTATGAAAATGAAGTCAAAAATAATAAATAAATAATAACAAAAAAAAATAAATTATAAAAATTAATGATATAATAAATTACACTTTTTCCCAACAAAATCATGTTTTCTAAAAAAAAAGCAATATTTTGCAAAACACAATTTTTTAGGCCATTTTTGTAAGAACTCCCTAAAATGCATAATTACTGTTAATTACACTTTTTCCCAAAAAGTTATGTTTTCTAAAAAAAAATTAATATTTCAAAACTGACAATTTTCTATTTAGGACATTTTTATAAAAATTCCCAAAAATGTATAATTACCGAAATTATGAATTGACGTTGTTTTTAACTAATTAATTAACTGAAAAAGTAGTTACTAAAATTTAGAATGAATTTTTTTATATCGATCCTTAAAATTACTTAAAGTTTTGAAAAAGTGATTTATTTATATTTATAAAATATTTGAAAAATTTGTATCGAACGAAATTCTAATAGGATAACATTAAAAATGAAAATTTGAGGAATAGTTTAAATAATTAATTAACTGAAAATGTAGTAACTGAAATCTAGAACAAATTTTTTTATGTCAGTTATTAAAAAAAGTAATTTTACTATGTTTCAAAAATAAAAAATAAATTTTTTATCAAACAAAATTCTAATAGGATAACGTTGGAGATAAAAGTTTGAGAAATGTTTAAATAATCAATTAACTAAAAATGTAGTTACTGAAATGTAGAACGAATTTTTTAATGTCAGTTCTTAAAATTACACAAAATTAAAAAAAAGCAATTTCACTATATTTCAAAAATAAAAAAAAAATTTTTTGATAGTATAAAATTCTAATAACTAATAATAATTCTAATAACGTTAGAGATGAAAATTTGAGAAATCGTTTAAATAATTATTCAACTGAAATTGTAGTTATTAAAATCTAAAATGAATTTTTTCATGATATTCCTTAAAATTGAGGAGTTTTATTCAAAAAGGGCATTAGCGCGCGAAATCGGGTAAAACTATTGTCCAAACTCGTGATGTCATGCCAGAAAATTGAAATTCACAAACACGACAAACAAAAAATACCAATCGATAGGTCTTTAAAAATCAAATCAAGTATACATTTACAACTTTATTTATCTTACAAAAGTTTTTGAGAAAAAAAAATTAAAACTGCAAATTTTTGTGATAGAAAAGTCAAGGTTTTTTCATATTCAACTCACTGTGAATTATTTGATATTCAACGGAACTACATATTTGATAGCAATTATTATTTGAGGAGCTTCAGCAAAAATTTTCAATCGTGCGCCGCACGAGCGCGTCCACAGGAGCCTCGGCGATCGGCGCGCAGTAGAATGTTATGAAGAGATCACTAAAATTTTCTTTCTGAAATAGCAGCTCAAGTATATTTATAAAAATATTCTTTTTCCGATCTCAATACGAGGTTGAATAGTTAAAAAAGTTATTCAATTGTTCATTAACAAATTTTTTTGAAAGTTGAGAGTTCCAACTTCATTTCTGCTAAAGTCGCGTTAAATTTCATTCTGTAGTTTGTAAATAGCGATAATTTGTGTAAAATGCTGTCTAGAAGTTTTATTATTAATAACTTTTGCAAGCAGATATCGACGAAAAATGTTTTGGAGTTGTTTTTGACCGAAACATCTAGTGATTGAATATATATAAAATCATTCAATAATGGCGACCTTTCATTTGGAGTAATTGATGAATAAAACGTTTTACTGGTTTTTCGAATTTCGAAGTCGAGCAATTTCAAAATTTATTACAAAAAAGTGGAAACCAGACAACGAAAGCACCTGGTTCGAGTGTCGTAGGCGGTTCTAATTTCTGCATCGTCATTAATTTATTTACCAAATTTTCAAACGCATATTATTTTGATATGTGAAAATAATGTGCATTGTAAAATTTTGTCAATTGGAACAACAATATCATTGTTTTTTCAACTAAAAGTGAGTCAACTTTGTTCATTATTTAGTAATGATTGTTTAAACCTCACACCTATAATACCAAATTCATATGAAGCGTTGAAGCCTTGCGAACATTTTGACGTAAAAATCATCTTGATCCGATCAATATTGACTGAGATTTAAGGATTTTAAAATATCGTTACAAAATAATTCATGACACATTTCGTCGTGAGAGCAGCGAGACTCCCCCACTCTTACCTTAGGGAATCTGATGTTGAAATCAGACTTGAAACATGATGTAAAACTATGTATGTAAACTTTAAACTTAAATTTATGTAAATCATATGATAAAAACTATTCCATGCATGTTTTGCAAAGCAGTTGTCGCGATTGTCCACAAGGTATTTTATTAGACATGTGTTTTCGTGTTTATAACATATATTGTAACATGAAATATTTTTCAACATTTTATGGTACGAAAAATGAAATTGTTTTGTAACATGTGAAAAAACTGAAATCCATCAACTTTCACGATAGTCTTGAAAAAGTCTTCTTTCGCCAGTTCAACCTCTCTCCTAAAAGACAGGATTCAGACTTGCTATCGATAGACATACTGACGTATAATTTTCCGTCATCCAGTCCACAGACTCATTGTAATGTGTACTCATTGTGCTCAGTGTAATATTTAGATTGTTCGACGGAAATTTCTTAGACTGATTGACGGGATTTGCAGACCACATGACGTTAGACCCATTGACATGTAGCCGTCGGAGGTGGTTATGCTTTCCAAGCCCTCAATTAGAAATTCAATTAGATTTTTTCAGTAGGGTGGCTGCAAATGGTTTGAACATATGTCAGAAAATAATGGAATTCTAATAGATACACTGTAAAAAATCTCGTAGTAGAGTTACTATCTTCAGTGTCGGAAATATTCCTGCCTATACTGAGTACAGTGAAAATATCACCATGATAGTAAGTTTACCATCAAGATGGTATTTATGACTTCTTCGATAGTAAAGTTACTCACTTCTTCTATAGTAAAGTTACTGAAAGTTACTTTACTTCTACTATATTAAAGATACCATTTGTACCGACGGAAAGTAAAAATACTGTCAGATAGCAGCATCGCTACTTTTAGTATTATTACTGTATTGAGTATAGGCCGGAATATTACCGACACTCAATACACTAATGTTACTGGGCGTTAGAGTAAATGTACTATTCGATAGTAGTAGCGCTACATTCAATGTAGTGGATCTAGTATCATACAGTAATCCTAATGAATTGAATACATTAAATTCCAAATAGAAACTTACTAGCGGCTAGAAATCCTACATTGAGATTTTTTACAGTGTATATAAAAAATTTCAAAAAATAAAATTTTGGGTTGACCCCCCTGTCGCGGCGCCAATGCTTGTAAAATATCGATACAAATCGATCTCAAACTACCGTAGGAGCTTCTACCATGTACGTTATATATATTATATATGTGGCGCGGCGCACAACGGGGCGTGTGCTTTCCGTTCTAAGCCGCGGCCGGGCTGGGTGTAATAACAAGTAAATACATAATGCAGTGAGAGTAGCGATCGCACGTATGGGGCATTTAATACGTGCGCGTAACGTCGCGTGTGAAAATCGCGGCTGGCACTCGCTCGCAGCTCGTATTTCCCACTGCTTTTAATCGCCTTATCACATTTATGAGCCACGGGATTCATCGCTCGTTTTCTGAATAGCAGGAGACGACAATCAGCGGCTCCGTTGCAGCAGCATCGCGATCGCCGATGGATCGCGCATGCTTTTCCATCATCATCTCCTACTCCTCGGCACTCGCCATTTTAAAGGTGAATAAATGCGCTCGCATCCTCGAAGCCTTCGTTATCCTTCCAAGTCCAATCGTCGAATTCAAGGACGACGAGCAGACGAGACTGTCTGGAGCAGTCTCTTGATCTTGGGCGCCTTCTTGAGCTTTTGTCATTTCGTCATTATTGTTTTTTTGATATTCCCCTCCTTGTTTTTTGGACGGGCTGTCAACAACAACAGTTGAAGTTGACGGTGTTGACGGGTTTGTGGGCATATGTGCATGATTTTGATGAGACGTCATCGTGTCATGCATTTCTGTTGTCGTCCTTTTCCTTGATGTATATTTATGAATCATTCGGATAAGGTCAGGGGCGTACGCAGGAAGGAGTTTGGGAGGATTGTTTTTGGAATTTGAGTATGGGGATTTTGATGTTTGAGGGATTTGAAAAATGAAAATTTTCGTACTTTAGGGGTTTTTAGTGTTTTGGAGTGTGGTTAGTAGTTTTGATGATTTTTGTTCACTGAATTTTCCGGGTTTTTAACTTTCTAGGATGTTGAATATAGGTTGAACATATAATTAATAACGGAAATTTAGAATTGGAATGTTAAAAAATCCTAATTTTTCATTTAAGATTATGTTGGGGGATTATTTGAGAGGTTTTTTTTTTTAGAATTTGGGTATGAGGAGTTTACATTTGAGAGTGGGGGTTTTGATGTTTGAGGAATTTTTCGGGGAGGTTAAAAATGAAATTTTTCGTATTTTAGGAGCTTTGAGTGTTTTTGAGTCTGATTAGTAGTTTTAATGATTGTTATTCACTGAATTTTCCAAGTTTTTAACTTGATAGGATCTTGAATATAAGTTGAACATATTAATTATAAATGAAATTTAGAACTGGAATGTTGAATGAATATAAATTTTTTATTTCAAATTATCGAGAGTTCAAAATTTCAGCAATGTTACGGGAATTTTTAAAATATAGAACGCAAAGTTTTGCAAGATAGTGTTGATTGCAAAAGAATTTGTTACACAAGTTGTTATTTCAGTAGTTCTGAATATTTCAGGATTTTGATTTCTGAATCGCAGTAATTTCAAGCAGTTTTAATTATATTTTTATTCACTCTATTTTTGAGATATTGAAAATTGAAAATTCTGAAAAAAAGAATATATACAGAATGTGTTCAATTCTTACTTTTAAAATATTTTTTTTGTAAATTTTAAAGTTTAAAAAATTTCATTTTTATCATTTATTAATTTTTAAAAGTTTTCAGTTCGATTCTTTCTTTTCCGAAAAATCATAATACCACATTATTTGATTCTGTAAATATGCTGTATCAGGTTAATGACATTTCTACCTTTTTTAGTCAACTTTTCAAGATTTGGAATAAAACGTAAAAACTTTCTTATTTTTCTGATCTTGTAATTTTTCATTTTTGACATTTGAAAATCGTAGACATTGAAGTTTCAGCTTTTTATACTTTTATCATTAAATTTAATTTTCGTGATTTTGAGTAATTGAAGTTGAGAATTACACATTTTTTTTAATTTTTACATTTCTATTGTCTAGTTCTGTAAATTTGAAAGTATGGAAAATAATTTTCGTCAATCGATAATTTTAAAACACTTTCTATTCGATACATTAGTTTCAGAAAAATGATAAAATGACAGTATTTTATTCTGTTAACATTCTGTAAAAAGTTACTGAAATTCCTAATTTTATGAAAGTCAACCTTTTAAGATTT
>JAPYZL010198980.1:0-10315 GCA_030522825.1 Platygaster orseoliae | reverse complement strand
GGGAGTTGAAAGAGAGAGAGAGAGAGAGAGCGGTGGAAAGTAGAATCTCCGGGAAAAGAGAGGGGGGAGGGGGGAGGACGGGGGGCGAGCGAAAAACTGACCGTTAATTTCGCGGCATTTTCGCGGATTCGTGAATTAATAATTCGTGGATTTCTAGCGCGTGTCCGACGCAGCAAACTCAGACTATCGGACTGACTGCGCGCACCTTTCCGTATCCGTGGCTCACCTGGCGAGTACTTGTCTCCCCCCCCCTCCCTCTCCCCGCCCCCCGCACCGCGCTCCTTCTTCTTTTTTACCGTCGACGTTTCTCTCCTCTCTCTCTCTCCCGAAGAGCTCGAAATCTCGAGACCGGCGAAAGTTGAACAGGTCTCGGGCACGATTGTGGAGCTCGTAATTGTAATTATAATTGTGAATGGGCGTAATTGCGGTTGACCGTGCGAGGTTTTTCGTACACGGGAAAACGGTTTCTGCCGGCCGAGGTAAGAGGAGGGGAGGGGAGCTAAGCGCGTCTACGATTGGTCGGAGATGCCGGCGTATTTGAATTTGAATTTTCGCAGGGAATATGATGCGATGCGTGGAATTGTGGGCGAAAAAAATGCCGGATCAAAAAACCAAGTTAGTTGGGTGTGTATAGGTATACGAAAGAGAGCGAGAAAGGTAAAGGCCAGCGAGTCCGCCAGGTGCGCGGCTTTTCAAGACGCTTCATTCGCCGAGAGTCGTTGAGTGTGTCGGGGTGTTTGACTGCAGTGGCGTAGCTGACTAATAAACTTGACGGAAAGATTCTTTTTTCTGCTATCTGCCAGAAAATGTGTCATTAATCCACCTTTTTTCACCTCGAAAGTATTCTTTTCCAGGTCGTCTACAAATGATAGAAATTCTTTCGCGTTAATAGTGAACGCCCGGGAAAAGAAAACTTTCGAGGAGCGAAAAAGGGGGATTAATGGCACATTTTCTGACAAATTGCAGAAAATAGTAGATTCCTGGTGAAAGACAGAAAATAAATCATTTCTGGGCAATTTTCTGAGGTGGAAGAGTTTTACTTGCATCACCTGAACTCTTCCACCTCAGAAAATTGCCTAGAAATGATTTATTTTCTGCCCTTGACCAGGAATCCACTATTTTCTGCAATCTGCTGGAAAATGTGTCATTATAAACCTTTCTTGAAAGGTTTCTTTAGAAATATCGCCCGAAATATATATTTTGGAATATTTCACTAGCAATATTGCTGAAACCTTCATGTGCGGTAACGAAAAAAACTCTCATGAATGTTACTGTATCAATATTTTCGATTGCTTTCAACTGAAACGTTCACTGTCAGAAAAAAGTTAGTAATTTTTCTATACATGCATTAGAAGTTATTATCCCAAACATGAATGGGCAAATTTCCATACTTTGTTCTATAATTCCCATTCATGAGTAGAATTTTTCTCATTCATGTATAGAATTTTTCGGACAAGTATGGAAAAAGTGACATACTTGCAGAGGATATTTTCCATATTCCTAAAATTTCCATACAATATGGGATAATTTCTATACAGCATAGAAAAATTCTATACACATGTATGGAAAAATTGCGATTATTTTTTACAGTGTTTCAATCAAAACATTTACAACAAGATGTTTGAAAGCTTTTAAAAAGATTTTTGAAGACTTTCGAAAGCCTTTTCGAAAATATTCAAGTTGAATAATTTATTTTGAACATAACATTTATGAAACAACAAATGAAGAAAAATTTTATTTTTTCACCTAGATTTTTGCCCGATGAATTTTTATACAATTATCGAGAAATGTCATGACGAACAAATTTTTCGTTTTCCTGTAGTTCCATCAATTTTACGAATTTTGAAAAATTGTAAAATAAACTCATTTTGAAATTTTAAAATATCACAAAAAAGTAATGAAATTTCAGATCAATTCAGAAAAAAAAACCACTCACTAGAAATAAAGTTTTGGAATAGTTTCATCGATACACGTTATTTTGGAAATAAGGCTCTTGTGTATTACGATTTTGTACACATTTATGGACTATTCATTGAAATATTTCCAAAACGTACATGTCAACACAAATGAACCTCCTTTATTCATCATTTTTTCACGACATCGATGCTATATCAGTAAAACTTGACCCGCAATCCAGCAGAAAAAGAAACACGTGTTTCCTGGTATCATCCAGAAAAAACACGACTGTCAATAAAAACCCAAGTTTTTCCCTCGTACAACTTTTTAGTCTCAACTTTTGTATCAATCAATATTACTACACGTTGTTTACGGCAAAACCAATTAGAAAGGAAGGAATTAATGATTAATGCCATTTTAAAAATCATGCTTGGTTAATAAAAAATAATGTACCAGCAGAAGAATGATTGGTGTTTTGGCAAACACATAAAAAGGATCTAAATGTAATTTATTACTTAGACTACTTCAATCCTTCAATGTTTCTCTTGATTTCTGAGTGAATTTATGTAAGTTGGAATTTTTCACAGTTTATAATGAATAAACTATGTTATTAGATTTTTTTCTAATATAGTCTTCAAATTTCGTAAAATTCTGATTACAGGTCATTTCTCTGAATCCGTTTCTTCAACGGGACAATACTCCGACCGGACAAAAATCCGTAATCAAAAACTCCGAAACCATTTCTCCGACGACCAATTCTTCATTTCTTTGAATGACTATATAATTCCGAATGACTTTTTTCCGAAAAAAAATCATTCAAATTCATGTTATCTTTAATCATAATAAAATTTGAAATTTCAATTGAAAATTAATATGAAAGTACTTTTTAGAAACTCAAACTAACTGTCCATCTTCTCGCATCACCTAAAAACTTCAATCTAGTGACAACTTGAATCTGTGAAATGATAAACGCACGTGTAATTTCGATCAAAAAAGTGAGTTTACAAAAAGTGTCACGTGCGCAGTTCCGAGTATTGATCAAAGATCGATTAAAGTGCCCCGGTGGAAAGCAAAAAGTGCGGTGTTTAATAAGATTTTAATGATAAATCGTGGACTGGTTCGCGGAGCGTGTTTTGGCGAGAATGTAAAACGGTCAGCAAAAAACTTTTCTAACCCGACGAGGCACATATAAGAATACCGTTTAAACTCTGCCCAACGCATTATTTTCTTCTGATGACGCGACGCAAGGTCACGGACAGTTCGAGGTTGGGTCTTACGTAAAAGGCCAAAGCATACGCGTGTATTCGTATGTCACCGAAGAAGCTTAATAATATGCGTACCCAGGTAAAACACGAGCGCTTTCAAACTGGACGTTTATCGTCCAAGAAAAACTCCGATTCTGCTATTTTCCAGCTAAAATAAGACGAACTGACGTCTTGAAGATGGAATAAAATCAAGATGGACATTAATTTCTGGAATTTTTGCAAGCCAGAGTGAAACTTGTCATGTTCTACTATAGATCGTAGAACCCTTTGCGCCAGAACCAGCTTAGCTCATCTGCTCGATACTCCTTAAAAATAAGTCGAGTTTTGTCTTTTTGTTTCTTGATGATTCTTCCTCCAACAGTTTAGTATCATTTTTTTCGAACTGGTACCCAGCTTTTCTAAAGAACCTGTGAACGGATTTTGATAATTTTTTTTTTAATATGTGGAAATGTTGTCGTTACCGTTCGGTACAAGTTCAGCTCCCAATTGTTATAAACAAATAATAAACAAATTTTTTTATCTGCCAAAAAAACCGAAAAATGTCCTTTTATGTTTCAGACGAACAGTTTTTGCAAAATCGTTCTTTTGGAAGGCCTAACTTTGCGGGGGTGCTGTGGTCACAGCATGACACTTATGTTTGAAATGTTTACTTTTTTTATACTTCAAGAGCCAATCAAACATTAAAAAAAACCGCATCACAAAATATTTAATACTTTTCCTTCAGCAAAGCCCGAAAAATGCCTCGAAAAACAGCATTTACACGTAGGACCCCCTTAACAGAACTCAAAAGTTTCGTTCAATTCAGATTTACTGATTTCCCTAAAACCCTTCAACGTCTCTAAATGTCAAAGAATGAAGCTTTAACTGATCACAACTCGTGAAGCAAAAGGTCCGGAAGCTGCTAACTCGAGTCACAGTAGCATGGAACAGCAAAATGAAACAATTCACGAGTTAGGATTGGCTGCTCACCTGTTGCTCGCTGGTGCGCCATTAGTTTATGCAGCGCCGGTCTGCGTTAGAGCGAGACAAGTTCGCGGAGAGCACGATCCTGCCGCACGGATGCCCGGCAATCCCGGCATCTCGGCACGAGAGAAAATGACGAGATGACGAGGGCAATGACTGAATGACGGCGAAACTTTCGAAAACGGGAAGACTAAGGATAGTCCTACAATAGTCGTCTCAAGTGGACCATCTCTTAAAGCTAAATTTGGGCAAAATTCAATCATTTCGCTATTGCAAAACTGTTTCACTACTTGAAAAATTACTCCCTTCAAACAATTATAAAAATGATATTGATATTTCCATCGGAAATTTGAAAATTTTCAAGGCAAAATGTTGCACTGTTGCAAGAGTAAGATTGCCAGAAAAACTTTCAAAACCAACAAACTCATGACTCCAAGATGCGTCAATTGGGCATTTTTTTGAAAATCCTTCTATACAGACTCATAAAATGATAAAACAAACGGAAAAGGACTCTCAAAAATCCTTTGACCAAAAATTCTACAAGTACCTTCTATTTTCTAATTTGTGAAGGTAAGGTTGCACTTGACTCCCATCAAGTTTGAGACATTTCTTTTAAGGGAAAGAAAATTATAGCGTTATGAGCGGAAGAGATGAATGAAGCTTGTATGATTCCGAAAAAGTGGCTTCACCGTACACCTAACGGTACATCCTCGTAAATATATAAAAAAGAAGAATCTATTCTCGAGGAGTTCGCTGACCAGGGGAAGCAGAAGTGCCGGGTGGGATAGCCAATCCACCGAGACTCGTCTCAAGCAGCTGTTCTAACGCGATTCCGACTTGAGAAACCACCGAGCGAGCGCGTATTCCAAAGGGAGATAAAAAATCCCCAAAGTCTTTGAAATGGTTTTCAAATTATTACCTCGAAATCCGAATAAGAAATGTCTGCAACTCGATGATTCAGTCAGTAGGAATCACTGAATTCTCATTTATTTACACTGCAGTGCAAAAATGCGCACTCTAGTGAATTTTCGATTGATAGCCGAGTTATGGAATGACTCCCTGATAATTACTGAAGGCATAGAGGAAGGAAGAAATTGCTTCACTTTCCTTCCGTTTCGACTGATGGGACGCTTGAAAGGCACGCGAGTCAAGAATCGAGCTGAAAAGTGTACATGAAGTTGTCAAGATGTATTAGAAAGCAACTTTGCAAAAAAAAAAAAGAAATTTACCATTCGCGTTCCACCTTATTATACACATTATGGGAATCTATATCGTTTGCTGTCCTAACGGGCGTTCTTTCGTGTCTTGCCAGAGTGTGGTCAATGAGAATTCGAGTTATTACGTTTTGTGACTACGAAATATGCAATTAAAGAAGCATTTCATGCGCAATTTTTCCACTTTCGCTATGATTCACTTCTAGTGGTTACAAGTGTTACAATGATTTTTATTCTTGACTGGATTTTCAGTCAAATCCCGACAAATAGTTACCTTAATTCTTTTCACAAGTTTTTCTATAGTCTTCCACGGGGCATCGATGTGAGGACAATGTTTTCTATTTGAATTTCAGCTTTGTATAACCAAGTAGCGCTTCTTCTTGTCTTTTTTTGGCCAAGTAAATATGTGTTAAATCAGCAACAGTTTCAAGTTATCTTGATGTACGATTAATCGCTGTTCATGTACAGAGTTGTACACAATGGTTACATGTAATTACAAGTAATGGGTAAGCATATTGAGAGCTTCTGCTGATCCGTTAAAAAGCTATTCAAAGCAAAAAGTCATTTTCAAAGCAGTTGAACGTGCTGTAAGTCCACTGTAAATCTCGTGGAGAGTCTATAACTGTTTCCGGACGATGAGAAATACTCGTGCCAGGCACCTGTTGCGCAACGCGGACAAGCATTGTGCTACAGCCATAAAAAACAGCGAAGCGCTTTAATAAAGCTCATAAAGTTTTTTCAAACTTGGTATTGAATCAGTTTGAAAAATTTTACTGCTCTTGAGGCAACGGATTCGACATTAATCATTGAAATTATTAGCTAGTTGGCCAGAAGGTAGTCGCTCGAGTGATAGACATTTAAGTGCTTTGTGCCCCGATCAATTTTTCATTATGTGCCTCGATGATGAGAGAATCGGGCAATTACCATGTCAGAGACAAATGAGAAAAGTTGAAAATCGAAGGAAAAAACTGTTATGAAATTGTTTTCGATGAAAATAGCACTCCACAAAGTCTTGTCACGTTTTCCAGTATTAACATCGGAATATGTCACAATCTCAGTGATTTTTTTCAAAACTATAAACAGGATTTCTTGAAAAGTTAGTCAGATGGTATAAAAACGTGGAGAGTTTTATCGTCAACTCGTGACTCGCGTCGATCGCATAAGTAAGCGCTTCTCTTTTGACCCGCGAAAGGTTAAAATCGTTTGGTTCAATGCCGCGGATGCGTATATACTCAAGAAAAGTCGCGTCAATAACGACTTAATTCCATTGCGTGCCATAAAAAAGAAGGACGTAAAAGGTGAAAAAAAAACTCTGGAGGAAAGAACATGAGTCTTGTGCATGTTAGCATATTTATTCGATTGTGTCAGTTGTCATCCGTTTCCTTTGAAACCAGTCTCAATGAGTATACTTGTGGAAATGTGTATTTTTTACAAGAGAAAAGTTACGCAAAGAAAAGGTGGAATTTTGAGACTTTAGGTAAAAATTCAAAATTGGAAGCAAAGTTAGTTAAAAAACAGGAAAAAATGGTCAAAGAAAAGGCAAAATTAGGCAAAATTTTGAGACCTGAGGCAAAGTTTCGAAATTGATGGCAAACTTATAGTCAAGATAAAGGAAAAGTTAGGCAAATACAAGGCGAAATTAGGAAAAGAAAAGGCTAAATTGTAAGACCTTTTGCAAAGTTTCAACATTGAAGGCAAAACTAGTCAAGAAAAAGGAAAAATTGGGCATAATTAAGCAAAGAAAAAGTGAAATTTTGAGAATTGAAGCGTAGATTCGAAATTCATCGCAAAATTAGTCAAGAAGAAGGAAACATTGGGCAAAGAAGAGGCAAAATTTTGAGACTTGAGGCAAAGTTTCAAAATTGAAGGCAAACTTAGTCATGAAAAAGGGAAAGTTAGGCAAAGAAAATGCAAAATCAAGCAAAATAAAAGGCAAAATTTTGAGACTTGAAACAAAATTTCGAAATTGAAGGCAAAATTATTCAAGAAAAAGAAAAAGTTGGGCAAAGAAAAGGCAAAATTAGGCAAACAAAGGACAAAATAGGGCAAAATTGGGAAAAGAAAATGCAAAGTTGAGGTAAAAAAATTTTGTCACGAGTTTAACGTACCTTGAAATTTGAAAATTTGTCACAAAAAAAATCAAGTTGGAAAATTAAAGAACTCAAAATAAATTTCTCCAAAGGCTTCCAATAATCAAATAATTAAAATTATAAAATTTACAGGAACAAAATGGAAAATCATTTAAAAATTCATCTACTCTATTAAATAAGTGATTACTCAAAAATTTTCATTGCCAATAATTTCTACTTTTTGAACTAATTTCAAAATGAGAGGAAATTTATTCTTATCTGCTTTTTTTCCATTTTCCAAGAAAATCCCGACAAAATTTCATAAAAAATCCACCTTAATGTTGTTCAAATTTAACTTGTTGCATATTCAAGCCTACGAGCTTATTACGATAAAAAGTAGAAGAAAAAAAAATTCGAAATTCACTTGAAAATGATTCGACCATTTTCATAGACTCGATTTCCGGTTGCTTGCGTCATTAGATACATTAACTCATTTTCTCAAAAGGAAGTACGTTTCCTTGTCATTACAGAACTGGCAAAATACCGAGCGAGAAATTGGGTTCGTGATTTGTTCGGCGAAGAAAAAAAATCAAAGCAACATAGATTTCCACATAATTATTATTGTCACTTCTCGGATTTGTTCCGTTTATTCATTTGACTATTTGAATGCAAGTCCACCGAGTTCATTTAAACCTGCTCAAATGCAGTCATTACAATTTTTTTTCCTTTCTGTTCGTACTTTTGAGCGTTCGGAAACGGAGCTCGACTTTGAATTGCTTTGCAATTCATCACTTTGTATATCTGCCGAATGAATAATGAAGGATGCGAACGTTCAAGTCAAGCTTACAAAATTCTACATTTTCTTTGGTGAAAAAAAATTGAATTGTTTTTTCAATTAACCTCAACTGCTTAATTCTTGGATATTGTTATATTTTCCAGATTTGCGTTGAGAAAACTTATAAAAACAAGTCGAAATTCCAATTGAAGATAAGTTATCGAAGCACATTGTCGCCTTTCTGCCACTAAGTGCTTCAGGACTCGAAATTCCGGTTTTGCCGTTTTGTAGCTTCACAGACATTACGTAAGCCGTCTGTGCTTTTCGAACAAGACTGAAAAAAAGCAATCACACGGTGATTCAGAAAAATTTGCACATATTCCGAAATTATTAGATCGTAGAATGCCGTTGGAAAATTCGCAGATTCTTTCTCAAGATCCAAAGGGAATCTTGGAATGTAAAAATCACTTGTCATTAGTGCTTTTCCAATGGAAGAATAAAGTTGGAGAAATATCTTGAATGTTGCTGTGGAAGTCATGGCACGTTGACGACTTTTCGCCACGGTTTTGTGGCTATGTGCGGTACTTGAACTTGCTATTTCTTCGGTTCTTGAATCAGATTTGATTCTCTGAACTGTCACCAATAGTTGAACCAAATTGAAAAATTGAGTTATCTGAGTTAATCATTAGAATGAGTGTCCAACTATCAATTTTACAAGGTTTAATGATAATATGAAAAACTCTAGTAAAATTGGAAGATTACGAAATATCGGAGTTTTTTTTAATTTGTTAAGTTTTGAGTAACTTTTATGGAATTTGAAATTGGGAAACAATATAACAGGGATTTTGCATAATTTGCAAAACCTGAATAACTTAAAAATTATAAAAAATGAGTGCCAATGCTCCTGCAATTACAAAAAATCAAATGCGAATATGAAAAATGTTCGAGTTCCAAAATTTATAATATAACTTTGAAATTCTGAAATTTGGAAAAGTAAAAAATTTTGTCACTGAAATTGGATCGTCAATAATTAGAAACCATAAAATACCAAAAAAGTATGTTTTTTCAATATTTCAAGAATTTCTTACATCTCCGTATTTTATAGTATTTTTAAAGATTTCTTGGAATCCCAATATTTACAGATTCCCAGAATTCGATAATACGGTGTTTAAATAACAACATTTTTGAGTTTTTATACACTTTTATAGATTTCCTATTTATTCATAGATTGCTATTACAGATTTCTCGAATTCTAGTCTCAATAGATTACCAGGATTTTCAAATATGTCTGGGAAAATAAGATTTACTCAAATTTTCAATATTCTACAAATTTTTTGTGTTTTCTTACTTTTTGAAGTGTTTGTAAGATTTTGTAGTATTTTAAAGTATCCTTAGAGATTCTTATATACGTTTTTTTCGGATTCGAAGGAATAGAATTCCAAGTTTTATAGATCGTACGTACTTGTATAGATTTTTCAGAAAACAGTTCTTCATAGAATTCCAATACTTTGAGTGTTTTTCGGTATAAATTTCTAGAATTCGAAGCTCCAGAATTCAAAGTTTCTTACGAATAATTATATTCTTAACATTTTCGTACATTCTTCTTTTTTTTAAATAATTTGGTTTACACAATTTCTCAAATTTATTTGTTCTACGTTACCCTAGCTAAACATTTATAATTATAATCCTGAGACTAGGATTGCTGTTATTTTTGAGTTTGTTTAAGATTCAAAGTTGTATTTAAAATTGAAAACTAATAACAGAAAACCATTTGTAACTTCTAGATTTCAGTAGGTATGTAAATTTCTAAAAATATTCACCTATTTTCATGATTTTTTGTTCTTATGCTGTTATTAAGAACTTGATTTAAAAAAATAGATATTTATGCTACAAGGGAGAAAAAGGATGATTCCAACGAGTGCAAAGTTTGGGCACGGGCGAAGCGAGTGCGCAATTGCACTCGTTGGAATCATCCTTTTTGTCTCGTGTAGCATACAATATTTTTTCCCATGCATTTGTAAAAGTGGCCACTTCATTTTTATGGAACGCAGGAACGAAATCCTCTTTTTGGAGTACTCGGAAACCAGCGGGAGTTATCAATGAAACCCTAGGGAAATATTCATAAATCCCGGA
>JAPYZL010198951.1:0-14461 GCA_030522825.1 Platygaster orseoliae | reverse complement strand
TGATTCAACTCGCGCGCTTGGGCACTCGCTGCCGCTCGTGCTCAAATGCTCGCTCGTAGAATCATTCCATTCCTCCCTTGTAGCATAAATATCTATTTATATTTCATGTTTAAAAAAATGTATCTGAAGCCCCAAACTTTTAAAATTAAACGAAAAGAGAAAATTTATTAATTCATGATTTTTCGTCATGGAAAACATTGTGTTAAATATTTTTTTTGGGACCATGAAGTTTGCTATTCTGACTGGAAAGTCCTAGAAAGAAACTGGAAAGTTTTTTTTTCTGAAAATTCATACATTTTTGTTTTTCGTTTTATTTTAAACGCTGGGAATTTCAGGTACATGTTTTCTGTTAGTTCTCAAATTTAAATAGAATTCAGGATTCTTAATTTCACTAACTCAAAAATAACAGCGAGCCTAGCTTCAGAAAAATTATAACCCTAAAAAACATTAAAAATCTAAAATTTTGGTGTTCAGTTTCAAGAATTTACGAATATTTCAACAAAAAGTCCCAAAATTCTAACCAAAATTTTATTGGCAGTATAAGTTTGGTGTTTAGGTTACTTTACACATAATATTTTCACCAAAAATTTCCGTGTTTTGAAATAATCAATTACAAAGTCAGTGATATTTCTATTGGGCTCTCTTGGAAACATGCATTCACGTTCCTATTGTTTTTAGTTAATTCTGTCACCAAAAAAACTGTCAGAGCGCTTTGAGGGGACTCGGGACCTGCTGTGGTGCGAATAAGACGCATAGAATAAGGACTATCTGAGAGGAAGAAGGACGAAGAAAGAATGATTCCTGAGTCGCCTTAAGGCGCTATACAGACCGATTTTTATGACAAACATCACAAGTTTTTATAGATCTTCAGAAATTTTTAAGAGAAATAGAAGTTTAGGGTGGTACAATGGTGGAACTTCCGATAAGTCTAATACATTACTTTTTGTGTCATCTGGACAAATCACCAAATGGCAATTTCAAGTGGTAGTACTATCATAAATACTGATTCGAAATATAAATCTCAATTAGAAAAAATGTGTAATGTAAAAAAACTTTATAATCCATTCAACAATCGTGAGTTAAATAATAAAGATATCAATATACTTTCAAATTAGAATCATACTTTGTTTTTACTATTTATTTTTTCGACAGTATGGCCATTGTTAACTGAAATCAAGGAAATATGCCAGATAAAACCCTCAGTAACACGAGTTTTTAATTTTGGCGAATGAGTATGGTATAAAACACATGTTTTTCGATTCATACAGAACGTTTCTACTCGTTATTGTCATTTTCTGCTTTAAGTTGAAATGTGAAATAATGACTCCTGTTTCGGCGAGAGAAAAGGCAAAAGTCACTATTTTGACGAGTTAAATTATACCAACTACCCATTAAGGGGGTCACCTGTGTAAGAGCGGTATTTCGAACCAGGGGTTAGGAGCTGCTCCGTTATAAGCAAGGATGTTGAGCCGCTCCGTTACGCGCTCCGCTCCGGGGCTGGAGTGGAGCAAATAAGACCTTATACACTCCGCTCCAGCTCTGGAGTTTTTAAACAGATAAAGACTCCGGAGCTGGAGCGGAGCATATAAGGCCTTATACGCTCCGCTCCAGCTCCGGTGTTTTTTAGCAGATAAAAACTCCGGAGCTGGAGTGGAGCATATAAGGCCTTATACACTCCGCTCCAGCTCCGGAGTTTTTAAGCAGATAAAAACTCCGGAGCTGGAGTGGAGCGTATAAGGCCTTGTACGCTCCGCTCCAGTCACGGAATTTGAAAGAAGTTGAAAGAAATGTTTGAATTGTATGAATTAAGGAATCAAGAGAATTCGCATTGAAAGATTTGGAGTTGAATTAAATGTATGTCTTTAACTTAGAAAAGCAACAATATCAAAAATTCTTGGAAAACAAAAACACCGTGAAAACTTATATACGAACTTTATGGAAATGAAAAATTTTGTTTAACATTGATATTGTATGTAATTCGAACAATTGCTTGAAACAATATTTTCTAGTCAATCAAAACTTTTTCATTTATAATAAAGTTTTAAACCTTATCAGAAACTGAAAAATATACAGAAATTTTGAGTCTTAAAAGAAAATTAGTCTTCGTAATGAAGAACTTAGATGGAACCCAAATTTATTTACTACTTTATGAACTTCTTAACATTTTTTGAAAAGAAATTAAATTTTCTACTGGTTTTATTATTTTCAGTTGTATGTACGTGACTACTCATTTAGGATTAAAAAATAAATCACTTGTAAACATTTTAATACAGTTATTTTGCCATATACTATTGTAGAAATAGGCAAGAAAAATATTTATTTTCCAACGCCGTGGAGAAATAGTAAATTATGTGCCAAGGCCGCAAAGTAGTTTTTTGTCGTAAAAGCAGAATTTTTAGTTCAAGGCGTGCATGGGCGTGATTTTCAGTACGAGGGGAGTACGGGCGTGATTTTTCAGCATGAGGCGAAGCCAAGTGCTGAAAAAAATGCCCGTACGAGCCGAATATTGAAAATCACGTTCGTGCACGCCAAATACTGAAAATTCTGCCTGTGCGACGAGGGCCTGCTTTGGTGTCCGAGGTGCACTCTCTACCCCGGATTTCTTAACTGCTCAACCCCGGATTTCTTAACTGCTTAAAAACACCGGAGCTGGAGCGGAGAGTATAAGGCCTTATATACTCCGCTCCAGCCCCGGAGTGGAGCTTATAACGGAGCAGCTCCTAACCCCTGTTTCGAAGGCTTTTTTAAGAATTTTTATTAGGAGAAATAATTTAAATATTAGAATAAGTTTAATGTTATTTTAAAGGTTTATGCTTTTATAAAAACTGTAAATTTTCCAAAAGTGTAAACCGAAGGCTTATATTTATTAAGGCCATTGAAAGTGGCGTCCTCAAAATAGAATACCGAAATTGCGCGTAAGATTCCGCTGGAACCACTCATCCGAAACACAAAAAGTAAAAAAAATTTTGTTTATGTTTATGTTGTCGAGGCACTGACATAGGATTTTGACGAAATTCAAAAAATTGAATAAATGGTAGTACATTTCATAAAAATTGATCATTTTTTTGCTTTTTTTTTAATAAAAAAAGGCTGTAAAAAATATCGAAAAACCCTTACGTGAGTACGTTCATTTATCTCTGTTTATGATTCTGTCAAAATTTCAAGTTGTTTTGTTGAGTAGATGATAATCTTTAATCCTGCACGCAAATTTCAAAAACATGGTTTCAAGAAAAACGCGTTGAAAGTTTGGAGACAACAGAACTTTGTATTCTAGACTCACATTTAGCGCCCTGTCACGTTATTGAAATAAGTAGAATCCGGGAAAAATGTTTTGGGACATCATTTTTCACATCTTGAAGATGCAAAAAAAGTAAAAAAAAAAAAAAAAATTGATTTTTGAAAATTTTTCACAGGTTGACCCCCTTAATAAGTATTCAATGTTGACAGAATTGACTAAAAACAATGGGAATGCGAATGCATGTTTCCGAAAGAGTCCAATAGAAATACCAATGACTTAGTAATTGATTATTTTAAAAAACGGAAATTTTTGGTGAAAATATTATGTGTAAGGTAATCTAAACACCAAATTCACTGCCAATAAAATTTGGCTAGGAAGTCGGGACTTTTTGTTGAAATATTCGTGAATTCTTGAAACTAAACACAAAATTTTTACGTTTTTAATGTTTTTTTTTGGGGGGGGGGGTCACTTTTTTTTTGTTTCACCCTCTGTCAACTAGATTATTTCAGAACATTTTGCTAAATTATTCGTAAGTTCTTGAAACGTAACACCGAAATTGTTATTTTTGATGTTTTTAGGGAGGATGTTTTTTTTTACACTCTCTATTAACTACATTAATTCACGAATTTTCGTTCGTAAATTCTTAAAACTAAACACCAGAATTTACATTTTTTATGTTATTTGGGAGACATTACTTTTTTTTGTTACAATAAATTGGCCTCTATTAAATATTGTACATTCTACCGACAAAACGTCAAATCAACTGAAGAATGTATTGTCCTTTACTTTACTTATAATTCATGCAAAGCGACACATAAAAATATTTAATAATTATTTCTTCTAAAGTTTTTTCAATGTCAGTCAAAGATCTATAACTTGCAAAATTTTGCGATTTTTGACCAAAAATTAAATGAATAGTTCAAACAAAAAATTGTTCAAAATAAACAATGCCAAATACTCACTCATTAGTTACCAACCCCAAAAACCGGTTGAAACCTTCTAGGCGAAAAACTTCGAACGCGATTTTCTCAAAAAGGCGTTTTGGTCCTTAGGTAGGTTTCTACATATCGGGTCACATATTTCTTCTGGGATTTCCCTATCGTATACACTCGAATTGTTCGAACTGTTCTAACGATTGCAATCGTGGGAGAAAGGAAATTCTTATTCGTCACTGATAGAAGGGTGGCCATCCCTCCGCTTGATCAGTTGCCCTTCCTCGACGATTTCAATCGTTCGAACAGTTCGAACAATTCGACTTGTACGATAGGGTTGATGATTTTTGAAGTATCTTTGAAGATCTGGTTTCAGTAATTAGATTTTTCAATTTTACGAATTTCCGAATTTTAAAGTTATATACATTTTGTAGTCCAGGATCAAAAATTTATTAATGGAACTCGATTTTTCTGATTTTGAAGTCATTGAGATAATATTTTTGTCTTTTCTAATACTTTTAGTATTTTTCATACTTCCTCATTATTTATACAACTTGATGTGTTTTCTGATATTATAAATTTCTAGATATAGCTTTTTGAAATTCGATGTTTTGGGAATCAAAGTGTCCTACAATATTGTTTCATATTTCATAGAATTTTAAGAAAATAACATCAATACAAATTTTTACAAAAAACCCCTCCCAAAAATGTTTTCTGCCTATACGCTCTTGCCGAATCAGAATAATTTACTTCACATGATTATGAAAATAATTTTCTAACTGAACTTTTTCAACTACTTAATACGTCCCTGAATCCAATACTTCAAAGGTACTTCAGGAAATTAAAAAAAATAATTCTTGCAGGCCGAAATTGGAGATATCTATACCTCTGAAACTGAGAAAAAAACGCCAGTATTAAATACTCCAGAAAGGACTGAAGTCAGTTTGCAAGTATATGAATAAGAATCTATATTCAAGCAGTATTGAGCTGAAAAAAGAATAAATAAAGTGGTTGAAATTATAGGATGAGTTTAAGAATCTTGAGGGTAGAAAATGTCGAGCGCCTTTCAAGAACAACTACGGTGACACTGAATACCACAATGCTATGATCTGCACAGTCACCAAAAATGACAATCCAGACGATGACTTGAGTAAAATCATGGTAAAAATATATATTTAATTAATGGTCTGATTATTTATTTGCTTGATGAATTCATCATTTTTACATGAGCAGACAAATTTTACACGCCCTTGTAAAACAGAACTGCAAAAGCTTTGATAATTATTTAATTGTCATGAACTCTTGACTATGTAAAGAAATGTTAACAATAAATTTGGGACCATTCACATATTACGTAACGTATTTTTCGACCTTTTTCGAACTCCCCCCCCCCCCTGGTTGTAACACAACGCAACAAACCTCACTACCTCCCATCCCCTTGTAACGTAATGCATTAGTTATTTCAGTATCTGTTTGACTTTACTTAACAAAGTCAATGTACCCTCCCCCCTCGTAACACTTCGTAACAAACCGTTCGACCCTTCCTCTTCTTCAGGGCGTTACGTAATATGTGAACAGAACCTTTACATAAACATGTCTTTAAAGGCTTAGAATGCTCAAGACAAAAATTTTCAACAAAGTTACGTTAAATCCAGGTAAAAGTGCTTTTCCTTAACCCAACTTGCAAGGAAATGCTGCCATGTCCTTATTTCTTGGATGGAACTTGTAAATTTTCCGAAGACCAATGTCATTATTCCCACGGAGAAAGCGTTTCCTATTCCATAATTGAAGAGTACAGGTACAGATCACAACGATTTCCCCTTTCAACCAACACCAGTGAAATCTCAAATCCTTGATTAAAATTGTATTCTCGTATTTCTATTCAGAGATCCAAACTTTTCGACCATCAAAAACGGAAGTCGAGTATTAGCGAAGCAAAAGAACAATTTGTGGCATAGATGTGCTATTCTCAAAAGACCCTGCAAAGATGGAGATGGGTTTCGAGTCAAGTTCGAGTCAAGTGGAAAAATCGAGGAAATCGACGTTCACGATCTTCTTCCACTAGGTACCAAGGGTCTTTCAATGATTCGCTATTTCCAAATTCACATAAGTTCTCTCTTCATGCAGATGCTCCAGATTTGGAAACATCCAGTTCTTCGGATGACAGTGAAAATACTGACAACGAAGCCATGGAATCAGAAAGAGTGCAAATTGTGGAAACGCCTTCTCTAATTCCTGAGTGTACTGAAAAATTAGGAAACTGGGAGCGTCACACTCGAGGAATTGGAAGTAAACTCATGAAGCAAATGGGTTACGTTCGTGGCACTGGTTTGGGAAAAAGATTAGATGGCAGAATCGAACCTGTGGAAGTTATGGTTTTACCAGCTGGAAAATCTTTAGGTAAAAGGCAGTTTCGAAAATTGCCGCATTTCTACACCTCCCACCACACCCATATTCTCCGAAGAAAAATTAACTGATTACGTTGCTACATATATCAACGAAATACGTAGAAAATCATCACATCAGTTATTTCAATATTGACATCTCTGATAAATTTTAGTTTATCACAGCTAAAACGAATTTCGAAAGTTTTATTAACAATTTTCCGTCTCCCCCCAAGTGTATATAATTAATCATTTAATTGTTTAATTAAATATATAATTGAGTAAACCTGTACCTGGCTTAATTTTTTTTTTTTTTATGAATTGAAAATTTTATACGACTTTGATTCTTTCAGATCACTGTATGAAATTGAGAGAGCACGCTGGTGGGGACAAAAATTTGTTTTCAGCAGAAAGGAAAATGCGAAAAAAGCAAAAAGATGCAGAAAGAATGCGAGAAAAAGAATACAAGAGAGAAAAACAGCAAGCAAACACAAATGTTTTCAACTTGATTAACTCAACTTTGAAAAATACAGGTTTGGAAAAATTTTCATAGTAATCAAGAGACTTTGTAGTGTCTCGCGCCAAGGACCGTCGAGACACTAGCCCTCTTATTCTGGCGACAACAAAAATTGATTTTTAATTATAAATATTGCTTTTCCATTTCACTGTAAACCTCAGATTTCTTGCCTATCTGAAAGTGTTTTACTTGCTGAGCAAATATTCATTTATTAGAGCCACCACAATCCATTGTTTAAAACTGCATTTTTTTCATCATTTTTCGTCTGACATAAATCAATTTAATGAAATCTTTATATTTATCATTTATCCATAAAATGTCGAGACACAGCAATGGTTGCTATGGTGACCGTGTAATTTCACAAAACATTACAATCACGAAAAATGACAGTATAAAAAAATGTCATATAACATGACAATATCACAAAATATCCAAAGGAATATTCAAATTTACAATACTTTAATAACTTTGAAGGTATTTGGCGCGTTTTTTTTCTTTTATTTGGAATGGTTTTTCATGTAAACGTAGCATCGGATTTTCTGAATATGATGTGTTGATTTTCAGTTGACCAGGAAGAGAACAAACCATGCAGCTCTACGTCGAAAAAAAAACTGGAAGCCCAATCGAGTCGTGACCTGAACGTAGCCAATTTTCAGAACTCGAGAAATATTCTCAAATTAGAAAAAGAGGCCTCCAAATTGATGAGTTCATTGTCCAGGCATTTGGTAGACAGTGAAATTTATAAAAATATCAAAACTAGGTATGTTGCGTGTCAAAAAAATTTATCAGAATTGAAGAGCATGGAGAAAGATATTACGAAGGAACAGAAACGGAGAAAAAATAATAAAGAATCGTTTGCTTTTTAAGAATGTATCTTTTGTTGTAATTTGCAAAATAAAAGACTTGAAAATCATAGATGAATCGTTTTTTCATTTTGTTGGTTCCCAGGTAAGAATCCTCATATTTCCATCGATTTTGTTTTTTATTTCAAATAACAATTTTCATACAGTATATAAATGATCTATAAACATTAATATAAAAAACAAATATCACATTATCGTTTTTATCTACGTATATACTTTCTAATAGTTAAAAAATGATTACGCACGTCAAAGAAAAAATTATGCATCAATTTAAACATATGTACGATTCCGTGTTTCTTGCCAGCATATCAAAAATAATCTTGAAGCATCTTTGACTTTCATTAAGTTTATCCTGAAATTCTCAACTATGGAAATCTTTTACTCGTTTCAACAATTCGTATTATCACTGTCTACAACATCAAATCGCTTTTGTAGTCTCATAATGGTTATCAATAAACATATTCATGAATAAAACAATTTATAAAATGGGTTTATTGTACTTTCAAATTTGCTATTGTTTTCAACAGTCAAAGTAAATTATAAATTATACTTTTCTGTATATACATAGGAACAATGTATAAATATAATAATTACAACAGCTTCAAATTTTACCGACATTCAGAAGAAAAAAATAAAAAATCAGGAAATAGGTGTATAGAGTATCTACATTTGTAAAAAACAAACAGGCTAAAAAATTTCGTTGATCAACTCGTTCTTATGTATATGTTTTATAACTGCAAGTACAAAAGACAGGAATATTCCGCCTGGATTGCATGGAACGATGTAAAGTTCATCTGAAATGATTTGAAAAAGGAAATAACAATGTAAGTCAGCTTTGAAATGTAATGTCTCTGTGAGAAATCTTGTAGTTGTCTGTAATTCATGAATTACAATACAGCCGGCAAGGTAGATAACTGGAAATTCACCCAATGATTAATTCGCAAAAAAACAACAAATATCTTCCTCTACATTCAAATTTCACGCCAATAAATGATAGAAGTCGGTAACATGGAAATCTACCTTGCCAGTTGTAATACTCTAATTCCTTAGACCATATAGTACATGGACTGCTCTTTCTCTATAAGAGGCAATGAAAGTTGGTTCGTCGAACATGGTGACGTCAGAACTTTCACGTTTACATACCTACACATACACCTATGCACCTATACAGGTTAGGTGTCATGCTATATATTGCATGTATATAGATATAGAGGCTAGGCGTCGTTCCGTTCTGACATCACACTACTTTCTCCTATGTACAACGAACAAATGGCGGCCGACAAGCAGTCCATGTACTATATGGTCTAAGTCTAATTCATAAATTATTACAGACTACAACAAGATTCAACACAAGGATAATTTTACGTGGTTTCCTGGATTAAACAAACTTAAAAAAATTTCTCACCCAAAGACAGAGTGGTTTCGAATCGGACGGAAATCATTTGGCACGCAGTTCATCTCATTTGGCACGTATGCGCTGGTTTGGTAAAGATGACGCCTCAGCATCGGAAATTGGCGCATCGGCTCGACGATTTCATAGTTGTTCGATAATATCATGGTCGTTTTTGTACGGATTTTGTCCGAAACGGCTCTTCTGGAGGTGCTGGGTTTTGTGCAGTTCTTTGGCAAAGTAGACGACAGTTTTTTTCAATCCTTTGACCAGTGGCACTTTTGGTTCCCAGTTCAAGTGCTCTTTGGCCCTGGTGATGTTAGGTTTCCTGCGCTGCGGGTCATCTTCGACGGCCGCGAGTTCGATTACCTTACTAGAGCCACCGACCAAGCCAATTATGATTCTTGCGAATTCTGATGGAAAAAATAACATATTATTAAACTGTGCAATTGCTTAATAATTATATTCTCACCTTCAATAGTATGCTCTTCGGGATTGCCAATATTCACAGGCAAAGTGTAATTCGAAGCCATTAAAGCAACGAGACCATCCACCAAATCTGAAACATACTGAAAAGAGCGCGTTTGCTTTCCATTGCCATAAATCGTAATGGAGTCGTTTTGCAAAGCTTGCAAAATGAAGTTGGACACTACGCGTCCATCGTTCATGTGCATTCTAGGCCCATAAGTGTTGAAAATTCTCGCGATGCGTATTGAGACACCTTCTTGTCGCATGTATGCGTAGCTCAAGGTTTCGGCTACGCGTTTTCCTTCGTCGTAACATGCTCTGGGACCTGAAAAATGAAGGTGACTTCTACCTCTTTCCCTGTAAGAAATGCTCTTAATTTGCTCTTAATTTTT
This sequence comes from Platygaster orseoliae, assembly GCA_030522825.1. Lineage (NCBI taxonomy): Eukaryota > Metazoa > Arthropoda > Insecta > Hymenoptera > Platygastridae > Platygaster > Platygaster orseoliae. The sequence continues at coordinate 4,277 of JAPYZL010198951.1, read as the reverse complement.
TGTCTTACCAATGGGATTCACGTGTCCCCAATAAGTCTCTGTTTGTGGATGTTCGCTGGGATCGCCATACACTTCAGAAGTGCTAGCTATCAGTACTCGAGAACCAACTCTTTTTGCCAAACCTAAACGAAAAAATTTAATGCAATGGAAGTGGATATGACATAGTTATACATAACAGCCATCATAAGATTTTCACAAACATACCGAGCATATTAATTGTCCCTAGAGTATTTGTTTTGATGGTCTTGACAGGATTGAGCATATAATGCGGCGGACTTGCAGGACTCGCAAGATGGTAAATCTCGTCGACTTCGAGATATAAAGGCCGAACAATGTCATGGTGCACCAACTCAAAATTTTCATGTCCAACCCAATGCTCGACGTTTCTCTTTCTACCAGTGAAGAAATTATCGACTACAATTACCTCGTGACCAGCGAGCATCAATCGGTCGACCAAGTGCGAGCCGACGAAACCAGCTCCGCCGGTCACTAAAATCCGCTTGCGGTTTTTGTAGTTCAGGAATTTGACTACAGGAAAATTTTTTGAAGTTTGATCATCTAGCTTAGCCTCTATATTTTTTAATTTCTCCTCGAACTCTCGAATTCTTCTTTTGGCCTCCTGCAGATCAGTAATCTCGTTGGATTCCAGAAGCGTTTCGGTATTTTTTGGAGACTTAGGAAGTATATTTTTAACGTGGTACTTGTACTCTTTTTCACGGTCATTTTGGTGCTTCGAAGGTCCCAAAAATGTGTGATAGTCATCTGTGTCAATGACGCTTTTGTAAAATCCTAGAACTGAAAAATGATAAAAATAAAAATAACAACTACTTCAATTTCGAATTGAAGACTTATTCTTAAAAAGATTCGTTAATTTTTAAGACTTGAATATTATGAATCTAATGGGAATTAAAGTAAATAAGTTATTAATATATAAATATTTCCACTTTTTTGATTGTAAAATGTAATATGAAACACACAATTTATGAAAATAAAGTAAGACAATAAAAGTTTTTCTATATTAAAAGTGCCACTCGGAAAATTAAGCAGGGGAGACTGGGGCTAGTTGGCGGTCGGGATAAGTTGGTGGCAGGGATGGACACCGATTACATTTTGCTCATTTTCAATCGCATAAAAATTATCTAAATTTAGTCGCAGAACCGAAAAAATTTGTGGATATATCGATGGGTCCCTAGAAGAGTATCGTACCTCTCGGGGTTTCCGAGCATTTCATCGTATCTTTGACAGAGGCGAAACATTTCATTGTAACTCAAATTTTTGACTTTTTCTAAAAAAGTCATTATTGATTTCTTTAAACCCTCAAGAATGTTCCACAAAAAATTTGGAAACCATTTTTTAATTTTTACCTTTAAAAATTGAAAAACAAATTTCAATAATTGGAATCACCAAATACCAAATACGTAATGCGTTTAAACACATTATTGCAATATTCTGTTTCTATGAAAAATACATGCTTTTTATGGTTTTTTGAGTTTTTGCAGAAGTAAATGACACTGATTTTAAGAAATTTATTTATTTAAACAATTTATTTTAATAAAATTAAGCGGAAATTTCTTTTTGCAAGATTTATGTCGTTTTCATAGTTTTTCAGGTTGCCTAGTAAGAATTAGAGATCACTTTTTAAAATTCGTTCATTTGATTTTCATTATGATATAGTTATGTCTTTTTCATAGTTTTTTAGGTTGCCGAGTAAGGATTTGACATTTTTTTTTTTTTTGCAAAATTTGCTCATTTAAATAATTTGTTTAAATGAATTACTGCAAAATTTTTCTTCTATTATATGCAGAGCTGCCAGATCGCAGTATTTGTCTCTTTCTAGCTTCGAACCCAGACGTAAGCTAGAAAGAGACAAAAAACCGCGATCTGGCAGCTCTGATTATATGTATATCAACAACAGAAGTTTAAGAAAACAATGACAAATCTTTACTCAGCAACTTAAAAAACCATAAAAAGTATATAAATATTGTAGAAGGAAAATTTTGCAATAATTTTTTTATAAAAATTGTAAAAATAAACTAACTTTGTAAAATCAATATTCTTACTCGGCAGCAACTTAAAAAGCCACGAAAAGGATATACAAATTGTAGAAAAAAAATTGTGCAATAATTTGTTTATATTAATGGTTTAAATAAACAAATTTTACAAAAACAATGTCAAATCCTTATTCGGCAACATAAAAAGTCATTTAAAGTATATACGTATTGTAGAAAAAAAATGTTGCAATAATTTGTTTTTATAAATAGTTTAAATAAACAAATTTTGCGAAAACAATGTAATCTTTACTCAGCGACCTAAAAAGCCATGAAAAAGATATACATATTTTAACAGAAAAATTTTGCAAAAACAATGTCGGTTCCTTACTCGGCAACCAAGAAAGCCATGAAAAGGATATACATATTGTAGAAGAAAAACTTTGCAATAATTTGTTAAAATAAACGAATTTCACAAAAACGATATAAAATTTTTACTCGGCAACCTAAAAAACCATGAAAATGACATATATCTTGCGAAAAGAAATTTTAGCAATATTTTGTTGGAATAAATTGAAATAAATTTAAACAAAAGAAATTGATTATAGTATAATAATCAATATTATTGATGCAAAATATGCAAAGGACGGCTTTAGAAACCATGGAAGGCATATGAGTTTTGCAAAAATATATTTTCGCAACAGTAAGTTACATTTTATTATTTAAACAAATGAATCTATATCTTTATTACGCTAATTGTAAGTGGAATTTTGTAAACACATCTCTTCTTACACTATTTAACCGATAATCATAATTTTTTTTTTTTAAAGAAAGCCACACGGAAAGAAAAATCGACCTTTCAAACGATGGAACCGTTCCTCCTTTAGGAGCAAGTAGTTTCTAGTCCTTTAAAACCATGTATTTCACGGTTTAAACCGGTGCTCGTGGGTTTCGACTACGGGCTCGTGCTCGAAAAGGAGGAATTCCTCCTTTTAAAAGACAAATTTTTCACGCGTTCAAGGCACCGGAATTCCCGTGCTTTAAAAGGTCGATTTTTTTCTCCGTGCACGAGTCTGAAAATGTGCAAGTCGAAGTTTTTTTTCCGATATTCTGCGTGGGTGGCCCTCCACCCACGCATCCCCATTTCTCACAAATCTGTTTCTTCGATTTCAATTTTTTTGTTTTCAACGTCAAAGAATAGTTTTTATATTATAAATTAACTTTATTCGTTATTTTTTTCTTACGGATTCAGCTTGGTTGGCATTCCACCCACGCATCTACATTTTTCACAAAATTTTCCATGCGATTCCAATTTTATTTATTAAACTGTTAAATTGAATTTAATATACAGGAAAATAATTTCTATTCGAAAATCAGTTTATGAAAATCAGTTTATGTGTTTTCCTTAATAACTCTTCACCCACGCATTGCAATCTATCTTTTATTTTCTAATCCGATTTTGATTTAAAAAAATGTAACTGTTTGTTTGATTTGAATTTTTTTTGTTTTCAACCTCGAAAAATAGTTTTTATACGTATAAATAACTTTATTCCTTAGTTTTTTTCTTAATGATTCAGCGTGGTTGGCATTCCACCCACGCATCTTCATTTTTCACAAAATTTTCCATGCGATTCCAAATTTTTTTTAAATTGTTTGATTGAATTTAATATACAGGAACATAATTTCTGATTCGAAAATCAGTTGAGGTCTGTCCTTTAATAGCCCTTCACCCACGCATTGCAATCTATCTTTGACTAGTTAACCCGGCGCGCTTCGCTGCGCAATCTTCATAGTTTTTGTATTTTAAAATTGTTAAGTACTATAGATAATATTATATGATATTTATTATTTACTTCAAATAAAAATTTTGTGTTTTATCATTTAATTTCTATTTCAAAAAATTAATCTTTAATGACTTAACTTTATAATTATAAATTATTTTTAATACTATATGTACCCAGTAAACATTTGTGATAGTTCGTGACACGTGATGATTCATATACACAGTCAGATGCTTCCGCATAGGATGTCACCATGACGTTATCATGATTTCATGTCATATCATGACATAATGCCGTCGTAATATTATCATGTCATGTCGTGACATCAAGGTGACATCCTATGCGGGAGCATCTGACTGCGTATATGACATCACGATCACGAATTGTCACGATATTTACTGAGTATCTTTTTAAGGGGGGAACCTGGTTTAGAGAGTCAAAAAAATCGATTTTTTGAAATTTATCTAATTCGATTAGAAATATATTCAAAAATATGTCTACAAAATTT
>JAPYZL010198943.1:0-16761 GCA_030522825.1 Platygaster orseoliae | reverse complement strand
TCAATCTCCATCGCTATTTTTTTCACGAAATATTAGTAACCAAAAACGACGAGGAAAATTTTTTTTGCTCAAGTTACTTTTGTCGGTCGAAAGAGGAAAAAAATACAGCTTCGATACATGTGTTCATTGAGGTTCTACGGCCGTGTTTTGTCCACTCAGCCGTTCGACTTTCTCGAGGAAAGCAATTTCTGTCGGCGATAAAAATAAATGGCGAGTTTCGGCGAAAGGCGGAAAAAAGGGGCAAAAACGGGAAAGTGAATCAAACGAAGAAACCGAGAGCCACATGAAAAGAGACACGTGAAATCGTAAGAACCAACGTGTCCTGCTTTTTGGGCTACGTGACGCGTGAAATGACGGTGAAAAAAAATTGGAGTGGGTGGAATAGACAGGGAAGTAAAAAGTCTTTGAATCAAGGAAATGATTTGGTGTAAAGGAAAAGGGATGTACAAAAGTAAAGAAGGAAATGACGAGTTTTATGAGGAATAACTGAGCTCTTTGAGCTGTATATTCGTGCTAATTTTTTTTTCTGCGTTGTATTTTGTTGGGTAGATAGCGTTATCTGGAAAATGAAATAAATTTTATACATGGTGATTATGCAAACTATATGAAATATATATAATATAGCTAATTAGTTTTTAGAATTTTAAATTTCTTTTTTTTTTAATATTCTTTTATTAGTTTGCATTTTCTCTAATTCATGAGAGTTGAAAAACTTTTTTTTTCTGTTATTCACCGGATGAAAGCACTAAAAAAATTTGAAATTATGTAAATTTTTATACAAGTGGATGAAAACTGTATGGAATGTGACAGATTACATGTGAAACTTTATTATTCGTGATGCGTCATGTCAATCCATTTCTGAAGTTAAAGTATCCGAATGTTACGCGTATTTTACGAGTACGTTCTCTCACTTTAGTATTTACAACCTCGTAAAAAAGTGTATTTATAGGAATAAGAAAAGATAACGAAAATTTCATTATTTAAGTAGCATTTAGGAATCGCTATTGCTGGATTTATTTATGTGAAGTATCAGTGTAATTTACAAAATTTTATTAGTTACATCAACCAAATCGGTTTTTCAGTGAATACTTATATAAAAATCCTGTCATACGATCGATTCGAAAGCGTTTACTCTGAAACACTCCTTATTCAAGAAACTCAATTTTGTAAGGCATTAATGGCGTTTGGCCATATTTCAACGTTGCACGGCAGGAATAATCGTGCGTGTTTGGAGCCTGCAGGAAAGAAGCCCACGCGACCCGAAGAAAGTAATGCGGCCGCTCAGCGCATGAATATATGATACCGTGGCTTAGATGGAGCTCGCGTTATTCTCGTCACGATCATTATGGAAATGCGAGTAAACCGACATTCATTAATTATTCCCTATGCCGTGGTGGACGACAAGTTTCAGGATTCACAGTAACTTCTGAGATTCGAGATTTTGATTGCAGTGATTACCCTTTTTTCTGGGCAAATATTGCCTTTGAAATTTGACGATGGGGATTATAAATTTTAAGATAATTGGATTTAGGAGATTGAGAATTCAAGATGGGAATGCCTAAAGTGAGATATGGTGAGGCATGAGTTTTAGTAATTATTTGCATAGATATTGAAGATTTTGTTTTCATTCTACGCATTGTTTTCGGTAGAATATACGATTAACAGTACGTGAAATTTGTGAAAAAGTGTACATTCGTGTGTACAACAATTTTTCACGAAATAACTTTTTCACGAATTTACTTAATATTTCGTGAAAAATATTACACGATTGTTCTAATTTTGTAGAATTTTCTGAATTTTTTTTATACCACACAATTTATTATTATTATATCTTACAAAATTTTCTAAAACCTCGTCTTACTCGTGAGTAGTAAGTTTTTTTGATTTTTATTAGAGAACAAATTAATATTATCATGCGGATTTTGAAGAAATATGATGATAAACACAGTCGACAAAATTTATGCACATTTCCTGAAATTCTGAAATTTTTTGTCTTATGAAATTTATTACTACTTTAACAAACAAATGATTGCGTTCTGCTGCTCATAGCTGGTTCATCTATAAGATTTTTCGAAAAGTGAATAGATAATAATGACTATTTTCCGGCTTATTGTAAGATTCTTCATTTTTCCATGCAGAGAATGTGAAAAACAAACAATTGAGGATCCAGAAAAAACGAGCGAAGGAAATGAAGAGCGCGCTGGGTATGGGGCAAAAAACGGAATGGAATGACAATCAGTAATTAAATTTCACGCGCGTTAATTGCCCATCGCATTCTGGGTAAACGAAAATGAAAATCGCGATCAAGAAGAAGGTTGAAATCAGGAAGAAACGATTTGGAAGGGAAATTGAATTTTCTTTCTCTTTGAAAACTATTTCAAAATATTAAAAAAAAAAGTTTATCCATATTTGATATATTTCAACGAAGTCTTGCAAAAACTTTTTTTTTTTGTATGGAAAATTTTTTTTTCACAGGCAATAATTTTGAGCAGTTCTTTGAAAATTCTTAAAAATGTTAAAAATTTTCTTACAATCTAGAATTTCTGTGATTTCTAAGATATTGAATGTATTAAAAATACTGGAAAAATAAATAATTTTTATGTAGACAGATTATGTTAGAAACAAAATATGTAACAACAAAAAAATACCCATTGTTCTACATTCTGTAAGTAAAAAATGTAAGTATTACTCAGCAATACCAAAAAGCTCTCATTAACTGCTACAATATTTTTTTAAACATTGTCGAATATCCTAAAATATTTCCACACAATCTGGAATTCTAATATATATGTGAATTTTCATTAGAGAAACGGAAAACTACTCGAAAATTTATTTAAAAATCCATAAATACCGATTGTTTGTTGGAATACGTCAGTAATTTTGAATTATCATCAAAATTTAGTAAAAAATTTCAATTTTTTAGTTTATTCTGTGAATAAAAATAAATCTTAATACTTTTTAAAAAAGAAATCGAACAATTTTCATAAATTTTTGATCGGATCAAATTCTTTCTGAATTCTGAGAAATACCCGAAAATCCTTAACAACCCTAATTTTTCATAAATTTATCAAATATTACTGAATTTGTCAAAAATTACTTAAAGGGTTTTCATTTTTCAATCTCTGTAATTATTCAAAATTTTTTATTTAAAAACGATATTTTTTTTTTTTAAATTTTTGATTACTGTTTTCTATTCTGTAAGTATGAAGAATCTGAACATTTTTCAGAAATATCAAGAAATCCTCATCGATTGTTGAAATATTTTCTTTGGAATTTTAAGAAATACCCATAAATTCACTTATAATTCAGAATTTCTAAAACTTTATCAAATATTCTTGAATATACTGATGAGTTCTCGAAAATTTATCCGAATAATGCATAACTTACGGCTGTTAACGTTGTTTTAATTTTTAAATTACAAAAGAAACAAAAGTAAATATCTTATCTACTGTTCAAAATTCTGCTAGTTTTCACATTCAAAAATTACTTAAAAGTTCTGAGAGGTTCTCTCCAAAATCATTCAAAATGCCAAGAAATTTCATCACATCACATAATTTCCATACATCAATTAAGTATTATTAAATCTAAATTATAATATCCACGTAGTTACAAAAAAATTATTTTGAAAAATTTTTCTATTTATTTAAAACATAAACACTTAACACATAAACACTTGCTCCGGTAATTTATTCACGAGTTATTACTGAAACGTGAAAACCGCATATTTTATTCGAATACCACAAACCTGTCAGACCTGGAATCCCAAACGCTAAATTGTCAATATTTCTCATTCTGAATTGAACCCAAATTAAGCTTAGAAAATCACCTCTTGAACATCTGCGATCACGAGTGTGAATAAGAAAAAAAATCACCCCGGATTAGAAAGCGACCGCGATTAAAAAGTTGGGAGCCCTCGGGCTCTAGCACAAAGGGTGCGAGAAGAAAGCGCCTTGTTTCAAAAAATATTATCCTCGTCCGGATCTAACACAGTGTTCTGTAGCAACAGCAGGGACATTATTGCAGGGCGTTAACTTTTGACGAATGTCCCCGAGAAATGAACTCGCAAAAGATCATTGTGTCAGTTGATACCCGACAATGGGTGTTGCGGGCTACCCTGTAGGGCGCGCGTGGCTCCATTCGGCCGAACGTTAAGCTGTGTTCCATTCGAGTGTATGTACTTTTATATAAATGACAAGAAAATATTTTTCTGTATTCTTCTTCTATTATAATCAGAGCTGATAAATATATGCACATGCATATTTTTGCTTACAATTTATTTATAAATATATGTTTATTTGAATGTACGAATGAATATAGATTGTAAAATCGTATTATTTGGAAAACAGACTTACGACGTAAAAAAATATTATTTCTAGAGGAATATAATTTTTCTTAAACATTCGTCATACATGCTATTATTATTTTCCATAGTGTGGTTTTTAAAAAAATTTTGCATTATTTTTTTTACTATACTTCAAGGAGAACTATAATATATGATAAAAATATCAGTTAAATTCTTGCTGAAACTTAATCATGAGTAAAATTTTAGTAGGTTGAAATAAAAATAAAAAAACGAGAAGAGTCATGCAAAGTACGCCGCGTATTTGGATTTTCGCTCAACAAAACCGCAGAATCGCTCCTAAAGTAGAGTAGATATTCAGAAGCTTTTTCTTGTTTTAGACTAACGAATAAAAAAAAAGGACAGCTTTCGTTCTCGACGTAGATTCTTGACGGAGATTCGTTTTTATGAGTAGATTGAAATTGAAATTATATTCTCATGGATAGAGTGATTTTCAGTATTTTCAGATTCTTTTTTCAAAAGTTGGAAAAACATTTGTCCAACGGGATAGTGAACAATTTTTTTCAAAAACTTTTGAAGAGAAAAAAAATTCACTACTATTAATTACTAACATTGAGAAAGTGTGAAGACGAATTCCAAAATATATTTCGAATAGGCGTAGAAAGCTCAGAAATACAGTTTTCTTAATTTTGAGGGTAGAGTCGGGCTCCCCTTCCTTCAAAGAGCAAAGGGTCCTAATTCCAGCCTCAAACGAGTCGACAAAACACAAACCAAGGAGCCAATTCTGAACAAGAATCGCGACCAAGAAAAAGCTCGACAAAGCATCACCCACACCCCCATCAGCGACACCACCCCCGCATGACCCACAAACCTCGCCGCCCCTCGATACCCCCGAGAAGCGAAGCATTTCCGGGAGCTTGAGAAAGCTCGGGATCTGAACCCCTCGCCCACCCCATCCTACTGCGCCCCCGAAAAAAATCAATGTCAGCTCCGGGGTTGGAAATGGGTGGGTTGTTGGGGGTGGGGGTGGGAGTCGAATGTTGTCCGTCGAAATGATTTTCCTCGGATTAGAGGGCGCGCATATCGAGGGATGAGAATCGCTGTTGGTCGGGATTGCGGGGGATGGTTCGAGTCCCCTCATCAAATGCTTGTCATGCCGTTCTTACCCCCTCTCCCCTCCCCTTTCCCTCTCTCCCGAAAACCGAGACCGTTAAGCTGCGGAGCCGCTAAGGCTGTTGTGTAGCATCGTCGCTCCCCCTCGACGGTATAGTAGGTTAACTTGTATAGGTTTTAGTGTACACAATGACGACGCGCGAATCTACTACCCCCGAGAATCGTGTCAGAACACGGTGTGTGCATGTATGTACACGTACGCCCCGAGGGCCAAGAATTATGCCGCTAAAACCCACCAATTACGGGGCGCAAACTACGACAGCTCAGCGACTCCTCATTTCGATTTCGTTTTGGGGGCGGCTTTTGGGCGCTCAGGCTCGCACGTGTCCTATTTATTACGATATCCATTCGATAGGTGGGTATCAAAACGAAAAAAAATTGAAAAATTGCTTCATAGCTTTCTGAAATCTGATGCTCTAGGAACCAAAGTGTTCTGAAAATTTTTAATATTTTTATAGAGTTCTGGGAAAATGATATGAAGACATATTTTTTTCGAAAACCCCACACTTACATTTTCCCGCCTACGCCTCTGTCTAAGAATATACATTCTTAAAATCTTTTTTCTGTAAATAAATTTGAAAAAATAAATTCAATTCAAAAATTTAAACTAAAATTAAAATTTGCAGCAAAAGTTTATGTTGTTCAAATCCTAATCCTTTAATTCTAAAATTCAAAAAGGAGGGGGGGGGAAGGTTCGAAAATGTCATGAAATTAATAATTGAAAATTTTGTGAAATGGAAAACTTTTAACTTCGTTATTACATTTATGCCTTATAAAATTTCTAATTATCTTATTTAGATTAATGATGAATAATAGTTACTATTAATGTAGCATATTCATTCATTCCGTAATAGGAGCAATCTTTACGATCGACTTTTTATTTAAAAATTATGCATGAGACATAAATTATCATAAATTTCTTTAGATGTGATGAACCATCATAGAGTCCTTAAATTTATACCTTAATTTTTCAAGTTTTATATATGAAATGATGAGATATAAATTTTTTTCTGCAGTTTTGAATTTTATCGAAATATCGTTAATTATATAATTAATTATCATTGAAAACTATAAAAGTTGAATTAAATATAATATTTTTTATTTTGTAATAATACAACGCCAATCTCTACGGTGAATATTGAAAATCCAGTATCTTTCGTTTTGAAATATAAGATTAATCTTCAGTTATTATGAATTACAGATTCATATTTTTAGTATTTGGACATAGATAAAATTTAGTGCAAACCATGAAAACCGCAACGATTTTTACAATCAGAATTTTTTCTTCACACGGTGATGAAAATACAAAAATTTTGATTACTTGGCAAAAAATAAAGGGTCCCTAGCAAAATGAATTACACTGTTGCTATACTGTTGCTATATAGCATTGTACCAAATTCTTCGCGATAAATTTTCGATGAAAAATGATGTATTGTACTACTTTATATGCGTTTAGCATGTGGCAACTCATACATTTTAAAACTGGAAATATTTTGTCGATAAGATCAACTTTTGTTTGTCATTAGCAGTTACATGATATATACTGATAATAATTTTTTTTTGGCAAAAGTTCCCTGATGAGTGTAAAAAATTTGTGACCAAAACATTGAAAGAAAAATAAAAGATGAAATAAACATTTGGCTGTTATTGTGGAAATAACCTTTATTTATATGACTGGAATAATACTCTTATTAAAATTTAGAACCCAAGTACTAAAAGTTTGAATTCAGATATGGAACGTCACGAAAATGTCCGTCTCCGTCTATTATTCTATAATCATTAATGTGATATTTGAAACCCAAAATTTAATCATTAGAAATGACAAGAAGAAAGTACATAGAAACTATAATTCCTAATGTTATCGGTTATTCCTCCATTTTTCGATATTTCTTGCAATTAAAAAGAAAAACAATTTTTTTTTGTTGGAAAATTAAATATAACCACATATTTTAAACCTCTATACATGTATTTTAACTTTTACCTATATTTTTGGAAATTTATAATCCAAGTTCGAGATAATCAGGTTCAAAGATTCCAAAAATTTTGAACTTTATAAATTGTTTCGAATCTTTCTCCTTCATTTGGTATCAAACAACATAATTTCAAACTTACCGATTTATGTTTCTCTAAGAATTCTTCGTTTTCAGTTTTTATTTCCTATATTCTAAAATAAATTGCCACAATTTTGTATATTATAGTTTAAAATTACTATCAATCTCAGATTACACCAAACGAACTATTATTTTCACTCTACTTGTACACTTCGTGAAAAAATTTTTTAAAACTTTTAAATTCGTTTTGTCACATTCTGCTCATCTCCCCTCCCCCTTTCTAAGAGTGTAAAATATTTAATGAATTTTTCCCAAGTACCAAACAATACACAGATAATATCTATAAGATCAATGAATAATACATCGCAAAAATATCAAAGACATCGAACATCTGGATTCAATGACTTCGGGGATCGTTGAAAGATTCGCGTAACTCACTTTTTCTTCATATTCCGCGACGATGCCAAAGTTTCGAGGGTTCTCTAAAACGATCCAGCGCCAACAAAAGTAACTGTAACTACGAAAACAATGACGTCTGAAAGCTTTGGGTGATTTATTTGCAATTCTCTTTTGTTTCCTTTTTCCTCTGAGTGTCGTTCTTCGCTTGACGTGCAAGTATAGACGTTCTATCGAACCTCTCGAGTGACTATCAAATGACAAAAAGAATCCTGAATAATCGAGGACACATCGATACCTTTCATAACGACAAAATCGATAATTAACAAAGCGAAAGAAGACGATGGTTTCGTAATTCGTTTCCGCAAATATAGGTTTACGCTTTTCATTTCGATTCAATTGGTGTATTTAGGACATGATATTCAATGTTATCGAAACTGACATATGTTGCCTTTTGTAGGTGCACATATTTTTTCTTTTGGTACGAAATATCTTTTCTCGCATTTTTAGGCGTTTTCGTTTAAACGGTAAAAATCGAATTTTTTAGTAAATGCAAAAAACTTTGTAAAAAATCAATGGATTTCAACAGTTGCATATTTAAAATGTCAGATATAATTCACAACTCATCAGGAAATGAATTTTATTCTCTAAAAATCATTAATTTTTCAGTAATATTATGATGATACATTGTTGAAACTGTAAAAGGTCGCTAAAGGAAGAAAGAGTTTCCTGATGATGTGCATTTAAATCAAGCAAATACCGTAATGCGAAAAGAAAGTTTTCGCGAGAACACACATATATTTATTGAAACCGATGGCTAGATTTATGACTCACGTCGTTGCTGGAATTTCCGGAGAGCTTAAATCACGAATAGAATCCAGGCAAAATTCCGCGTGCGTGGAAAACTTTCTCGGGAGCGAGAGCAAAGACGGCGATTATTGTGTTTCATCAATCAGAGAGAGCAAAGCAAAAGCGTCGAAAGTCAGTCGCGATTAAAGGTAATTTATAGGAGTGAATTGCGAGTCGTCTCATCATTTTAGCGTTTACTTTCAGAGGCTTCAATGATGAGTTTTTCAGGTTTTTTTTTTGTGCATGTTTGTTTTTTCAATTTTGGAATAAGCATCTGGATGGAATAGAATAATATTTTTGAACTTCATTTATAGATCATAATTTCTAAAAATTATCAAGAAGATTGATGAAAAAAATTAGTAAGATTTATGAAACGTGGATAGATTCTTAATGTTAAGACTTTGTTTCGGAAAATTATTTTTATTTGCACTCACTGTTTTCAGTTCGATTTACAATAATAATTTTCAACGTACACCTACTTGGAAATCAAAGTATTGTGGGCTTCATAAATTTTTTTATGGATTTGTAAGTAAGGAACTTAAAAACTTGAGACAAATATTTTTTATCAAAACATCTTAAACTCAGAATTTAAATCGTAAAATTATGGGGCGAAAAAAGGCTTTTGCTTCATGGTAACAAGTAATAAAACGATTTCGTGTCTTCTGTTCATAAGTTTTTTTTATTTTGAAGTTCTATTGTTTTCTAAATTTGATTATTTTCTGTTGAAAATAATTGTGATAAAAGTAAGCACTTTCAGTGCGAAAAATCCAAAAAAGGCAGTTATGTACATGATTCAAAAATTATTTACTTTCAAAAATGTTTTAATTATTGTATTTTTCATTATTTTTTCAAGCGTGAGATTTTTCATAATAATTAAAAAAAGACTAATTTATTAAAGTCAAAAACGTTAAGAAATTTTTAACAGTTTCAAACAAGTAGAGAATCATTTTCACACATCTTTAGCATGTGAAAGGCTAATCTATAAAAAAGTTTAACAAAATTCTGATTAATCATTTTTCAAAACTGAAACATGCTCTTTAGGAACCAACTGGTTGAAAATTATTTCAATAAAATTCTAAATTATGTTGTAGTGATTTCTAACTTTAGGTTAATAATTTCCTGTATATCAATTCAGAATGGTAAACTTCAAAAATGTAACGCAAAGTTTAAAAATCACCAGCGAAATATTCATAATTATTTCTTACTGAGAATCCAACAGCTCGTATTATTTTATTCCGAATTCTAAAAATCACACGAACAATGCATAAATTATACAAGAATGCAGAATCCTCAGTGGTTTCGTACCTTCGAAATCGAAATTTCAGTAATTTGAATCTGAATTGCATATAAAAAACAGGATATTCGTGAATGATCAATATAGTTCTTGATTTGTTGTTATTTTTTACATTCAAACTGTAAAATCGAGTCACACTCTCAATAAAAAAAAACCAAAAACATCAAGAATTAGTTGTGATTTTATTATTTTTGAACCCAATTTCAGAGATTTCTAAATTGTTTCCTATTCTTTTCATTTTCTACCTATTTATTACATGATTTTTCAAATTCGAAAAAAAGTTCAAAAATTTTCATATTTTTCATTTTCCTATATCGCATTATATAATTCTAGAATATTTAATTCTATAGTATGTAATAACCATATAATGTTTTATTATGGCTATTTAATTATGGTATTAAATAATTTTCATATATTCATAAGTATATTTATGAATATTTATAATTATGTACATAGACCATGTCAAGTCAAAATTGTTCGATTTCCTTAGGTTCCAATTTCAATCTCCAAATTTTAAAATCTTTAAACCTTGTTTACTCATTCTCGACCATCTTTCTTGAAAATAATTTCAACCACAAAACTCAAGAATATTAATATTAATCCTGAAATTCTACTGTGAAACTTTCTCCATTGTATTTCATTTCTCAAAATGTCGATAAAATTTTATTATCAGAATTTCGAAATTTTCTTAAACTATTCAATGGTTATATATTTATAAAAATTTATTGTAGTTTTTATGAAATAATTATTATATTTTCATTATAATTTATATTAAGTATAATATATTTATTTAATAAGCTTTCGTTTACAAATTCCATTCATTTTTGGCCTGAAATTTCAGTATTCTGGACCTAAATTATAATTGATTTTCGATTTACCCATTGGAAATCAGAATTCACATTTAATCATGAAATCATGTGTTCCTCCAATATCAATTAAAAAGTGTTATAATCTTCAATACTTATATACTCATTTTCGATCATCTTCCCTGAAAATAATTTTTTCCACAACAAATCACAAATTTTGATGTTGATTTTAAAAATTCTACTGAGATTTGCTGCATTGTTTTCATTTTTCAAGAATCTAAAAAAAATTGTATTATCAGAATCTTGATATTTCATTGATTTGTAGATTAATGTCGATTCATTTCATTTTCTTCCTATTTTTGACATGGTATTTAAGTTACTAAATAAATTTTTTAATACTTGTATATCGATTGGAATTTATTATGGTTATCAAATTATTGTCCTAAATTATGGTAATTTATCAATAAGTATATTTATGAATATTTATACGTAAGCCATGGCAAGTAAAAATTGTTTAATTTCCTTAGGTTCGCTCAATATTTGATCAATCACGGATGATGAATGAGCACGCGAAAAAAGAATGCTGGGGCGTGACATAATAACGGCAATATAACACGAGTGACGCACACATGCGCGGATTATCCGTCTCGGGTGACGCTTATAAATGCACGCGAGGCTTTTATGCCCCAAGACGCGACAGTCCGTCTTTGTTTGTTTTGCATTCAAAGTGCCGGCAACTCTTTTTCCTCTCTTCTTACCCCGCCCTCTGCCCTCACCTTATCCCATTCTTATTTTCTTTTCCATTTTGAGCTTTGTTTTCTTCGTTTTTCGCCTTCGTCTCGTTCCATGTTTCTTCATTTCGATTTTGTTGCTCGGCGGCTTCCCTGCATCTTCCTGACTCGCTTCCTCGATGTGATTTATGGCTCCCAGAACGAGAAAATAGTCGTAGACATAGAGACTCGATACCATAAAACACGCCGTTCATCGATGAAAAACACACGTCGCTTCGGATAACGACCAAGCTAGAAAATTGATCGATCCTGGCATTTTTCGAATCATTTGGATACATCGCGAGGAATAGTTATTTATGCTGATCTCGGCGAAACGGACTGCGGTCGTTTGAAGACTTGGAAGAGTTTGTTTCGAAGATTAATAGAGTTCCCTTAATGAGTATTTTTATGTGATGAGGAAGAAAATGGACATTATTTAAAATGCTTTAAATCCATGGAATACTTGAGATTCTGGGAAGTACTGTTGTCTGATGATTTCATTTCAATAATCAAAATATATGAAACTTTGAATTCTGAAGAATCGAATTCTTTAAGCACTTTTAACATTTTTTTCTTTCCAGTGAACAAGAATAGTGCAATTTTTTCCCACTTGGTGAAGTATGCATGTCGATCACTTCCATTCCGAGAGACACGCCAATGATGCTCCCTTCGACTATTGATGCGGCGATAGTGCGATATTTTTTCGTTAGTCGAATCTCAACTCCCCATCATTACTCGCGGCGCGTACAGCTAGATCTCTCTATGCTACACGTGCTGTGTTTCGCCAGAGAGGGATATTGACACACAGCTATCGACAATGCTCGCCAAACTAAAAAATATTCGCTCGCATTGTTTATCTAGTTGCAGCTGCGTTCAGGAATCGATGATTATCGATGGGATGACGGTGTCTCGTGCGAAAGAGCATGATATTGTGATGCTTGAATATATAGTCCTCGATGAGTCGAATAAATAACACAAGCTTTGTTCCTGGTTCCGTCTATTTCTGATAGGTGAAAATGCTATGACGTATTTCGAGACAACTTATAATTCTATGTCTTATAATTCAACAGTCGTAAACTGTTGATGAAAACTAGTGATTACGTATACTGAAAGTTGATCTTTTGGCATGTACTCTTTACATTGAATATGAGTATTGCCGAGGAAAATGAACAAGATCGCGTGCCACTTTACCCTGGTTTAACCTAAGACCTGAATTCACTTATCGTTCATATCTTCCATACGTCTTTTATCTAATAAAACCTTCGCATCACTTTCAACTCATTTTCGTACCACCGAATTATCGCTTTTAAGTCTACTGAATAATGGAACGAAAAAAAAGACAGCTGACGAAAAACGTCAGACAATAATTTCTGTCAATCAGACACCGAACAAAAAAGTATCGGACGAGTGGAGTATTCGCTCGTTAAAATCGCGGTTCTATCAACCCGGAACGGATCGTTCGAAGGTTTCGCGATATAACAACTGTAAATGTAGATGTACAGGGATGCATCAGAGTTTATGGTCTCGCTCTGATTAACAGGACCTATCACTACGGCCGCGACCCTCCGAATAACGACCGAAATGGCCCCAGCACGTGGAACAGCTTTTCTGCAATGGCGAACCCATTTTCGGTTCCAACGCAGAGGCGTAGGCAAAAAACATTTTCATGAGGGGTTTTTCGAAAAAGTGCATTCATTTTGGGATTCACTCATTTTTATTCTTTGAGTATCAGACTACAAAAGAACGAATTTTCAAACTTCTGGATCTCGAATCCAGAATTCGAATATATCACTTTTAAAGTTTCTCGTATATTTATTTTATGTAATAGGATTTAATTTTTGTAATAGTCAAGTCACTGAGCTTAGAATTATTTTTCATGATAGTTTTTGTATTTTTCATACTTTTTCAGTATTTATACAACTTGAAAGGTTTTGTGATATTTTTTTTGGATTCCCGTCCATTTTCCCGAATGCAGTTTCCCGACAGTCAATTTTTCCGACGACCTTTTTCCCGACAAACACTTTTCCTGACAACACTTTTCCCGGCAGCACTTCTCCTGACAGACTATATTCACGACAAAAATCCTATGATTGAATTAAGTCATATTTTTCCCGACAGACTGTTTCCAAAAATAAAAAAAGTGTTCTTCTTTTATTCAAAGAAGACATGCTTTTACAATAAATTTTATTATTTTGATTGTTTTACCGTAAATTAACATTTATTACTTATTATTTATTTGATAAAATTGAAAATTAAAAAAACAGTTCATCAAGAAAAAAAAAATAAAACTTATAATTATTAATTATAAAAATTTAAAATTAGAAAAAAAATTTGTTAAGAAAAAAAAATTATAACTTTAGAAAACTTTTTAAAAAAACTGATCCAGTACCAGTATATTCATGTAAAAGAATAGAAAAGCAGTGTCGGGAAAAATGTTGTCGGGTAAATTGTTTGTCGGGAAAAGTGTCTCGGGAGAAATTCTGTCGGGAAAAGTGTTTATCGAGAAAATGATCGTCGGGAAACTGCTTTTGGGAAAGTGACCGGGTACCATTTTTTTGGATTACATACGACTGTCTAAAATTTGATGGTCCCAAGATTTTTGAATATTTTCATAGATTTTGAAGAAAAATGTAACAGTACGGATTTTAAATATTGCATGGATTTATAGATTTTTCTCGTTCTATGCTATTTAAAAGCTTTATTGTATTTTCTGGTATTTTTGAAATGTCTAGTATTTCTATGGATTGCACGAATTTTAACGATTTCGAGTATTTTATCGATATCATATGATGCAATATCTTACATATAGATTTTCAGTACTTTTTTTGTATTTTCTTAATATTTACATAATCTTAAAAATTTTCCGAAAATTTTTATGGTTGTGTACGTAGATTTGTAAATCAATAATTATATTGTCGGATTCAAAATTTTATCAATTTTGAGAAAATTGTCTTTCTGTAGTTTTTAAATATTGAAATATTTCTGATTTTTCTCGTATGTTTTTGGGTTAATGGAACTTTGAAGAACTTTTAAGTACTGTTTCAAATTTCTAGAAGTTGATACTCTTAATTTTTAATTTAAATCGATTTTTAGTCATCTCAATGATTTCTGATAAAATTGAAAGAATTATTTAGATTTCTTATACTCTTGTATTTTTTTAGCATTTATGAGATTTTTTCTCGTTTTATAGTATTTTTTTATATTGCTAGTTTTACTTTTTTCAGATATATACGCTTTTTAATTTGATGCTATAAAATTCAAGGCTTTATTGATCGTGGGTATTATTTCAGATTTTTCAGAAAACAGTTATTTTATAGAATTCAATTGTATTTCAATTTCTTCACAGTGTTTATGATTCAAAAAAGATCGGGTATTTGTATAAATTTCTTAAAACTCCACATTTTTCAGATTATTGCATTTTCGTAGATTATAGTTTTTCTTTTTTAATCACTAAGGTTGAAACAGTTTTTCAAGTTTTGATTTGTTCATTATTTTTTAGCCAAACATTTATAGTGCAAATTTAGTTTAAGAGAAAATTTTTCTGAAACCAACGTTAGTGATATTTCTGAGTTAGTAAAATTAATAATTCCGAATATCATCTAACTATAAGAACACATAGGCAACTAATTGTAACGTTCTTTTGATTTCAGTAAGTAAATTTTTGATTATTCTTACTCATTTAATTATACACGATTGTTACTTTTACGCATTATTTTTTTAACATTTCTATTATACAGGGTGTTCCTCAGTGAATGGAAATCCTTAAAATCGTGAATTCCTCATGAAATTCTAAAAAGATTTTACCTTTGCCATTTTTTACAAAACTCAAAATCAAAAAAGTTCTTTCAGTTTGAAATTCAAACAATAAATGCACTTTTTCGACTAGTGAGGATGAAAATCACGGACCAAAATTTTCTTGCATTTTCTTCATATTTTTCTTAGTCGAAAAGTCCTTTACCACTTTTAACAAAATTCAAAAAGAAAAAAGATATCTGAGTTTAAAACATGAGAAATCTGATTGGTTAAAACTTGTAACTCGAATATCTTTTTTGATGTTGAGTCTTGTAAAAAATGGCAACGGGAAAATTGTCTTGGAATTTCATGAGGAATACATGATTTCAAGGATTTCCGTTCACTGAGGAACACCCTGTATATCATCATCACTTTTTGCTGATTTTTTAATATATATTATTCGATTTTATTCGAATTTCACTCGGATATAAATAGAATAATAAAAAAAAAAAAGAAAATCACGTTCTGAATACACCAGTTCTATTGAAATTGTAGCATTCCCCAATCTTTTAATGAATCTCAAGGAAAAACGAGAGGAACAAACACCTACAGTTTGAAGTTGAAGCAATAACAAACACCGGAAAAATGCAAAATTAAATGCAACATAACTTCGCGATGAATCGCGATTCACGGCCAACTAAACGGCCAAGTGAAAGCGATGCGAAGTTGAACAGAATACCAAAAGCAAACTAAAGAACAATAAAATTTGCATAACGCCGAACCTCCCATTCAATCCCAATTCGGCGTGTAAGTCAATTGCGCGAAGCCCCGCAGAAATCCTTGTTAATTATAACGCGCTATTCCCCCGTATTTTCGTTTTCACGACATTCCGGCTTCCCTCCCCGGACCCCCCTTCCCGGCCCGAAACCTTCTCGTCTTTCTTCTCGACCAACTATCCGACGCCCTTACACACTTCATCATGCTAAGTACTCTTTCACACAAAATTGGATGATGCACTTTCTACCTAATGAATCACGAACAGCATGCATCGGCTTGCGCGATGTGCATGGATAGGGATTCTTGCGACGCGTGCCACAGGCGCATTAAAAAAAAAAAATTCCATAGAGTGCACTTATTCCAGGACCATGAGCGAATGTAAAAAAAATGGTTAAGAGAAGGGCAAAGTTCCCACGCTCTTAATCTGAATTTGTTAAATTCTACAAAACGCAACAAACAATCAGTTGAATTTTCCAAGTCCTTAGATTTCTCAACCCAGGTAAAAATGAGTAGATATCTGGAGATCTACAATAGATGTCTGGATATCTGTATAAGATCTTTAGCTATCTAATATAATGTCTATAGATCTCATTTGATCTTGTTATAGATGACT
>JAPYZL010198931.1:0-19112 GCA_030522825.1 Platygaster orseoliae | reverse complement strand
ATATACAATATTAACTAAATATTTGGTCACATAAAATGGATTTTACTTATTTCATCGTCGACCATCAAAGTACTTTTTGCAATAGTGAGAATCCATTAATTCATTAGCCACCTAAAAGATTCTACTAATTGAATAGTAGATATTGAAACTACCATAGTGGTTGGTGAAAACGTCATTAATTACATTAGTATTAGATTTACTAATTGTCTAGTCGTTTCCGAGATTTCACTAATTGAAAGGTAAACTTATAAATTACTAATTCATAACGTAGAATTTGACTATTTCTTTAGCTAATTTGTAGAATTCCACTAATTCGATGGTGAATTACTTAACTGTATATTATTTTAATGAAAAAAAATTAAAAATTAATTGGAAATTAATATAATAAAAAATTTTTTTAATTATTCAAAATAATTATAAAAATTTGAAATTGAATTATTAAATTAGTTTAAAATTAAATTAAATTTCATATTATTTTGAAATTAATTTAGAAAATAAAATTTTTATCAATCTTTTATGTATTAATTTTAATTATAAAATAATTAAAAATTTTAAAAAATGATATATTATAATATAAAAAAAAAATTAATAAAAATTTCACTAATTCAAACTGAGAGAGTAGTAAAAAACTTTTAGGTAATACTCAATTTTTTATTATTATGTTGATAACTTTCCAATTTTTGAAAACTAATTTTCATGAATTTTTTACAATTAACGAATAAGTTGAGAAAATTATTTTTACTTTTTCTAAAATTTTTGTGCCTAAAGGAGATTCTTAGTACATGTATTTATACGACTGAAAATTTTTTTTAAAAATGCCCATGACTGTGTCATAAATTATTGGACTTTGACAGTTTGGTTTTGAGAATATCTTGTAAAATTATTACTTTTTAATTATTGTTATAACAACTTAAAAATCGGTATGAACATATTTTTTTTTGTAAAAAAAAGCATGATATGTTTTTGTATCGAATAACTTGAAAAATGTGTTTTTACTTCTACTCACATTTTTCTATATGAACGAAATTCCAAATACTTGCATTATCTAAAAACTTTTTCCGACTAAAAAAATTTATTTTTTTTTTTAGTAATATTTTTAGTCTAGGATAAAAAATTTTTCCTTTAAATGAGCATTACTTAGTCGTAAATAAACAAATTTTGATATTTTAATTTTTAAAATATGTTGTGCCATTCATATTTTTTGATAATCACAAATACAACTGTCTAATCCTTATAAAAAATTTTTTTTTTAAATGAGCATCGAATGCTTTCAAAATCGAATAATTTGAAAAATATACATCTTTGTACATGAAGTTGATTCTCAATACAAGCATTATATAAAATTTTATTCATCAACAACAAAATTTTCTTATATTTACATTTTTCCTCGATGGTAAGAAAATTTTTGTAAATGTACATTACTTTCTCAAAAATTTATAGATTTTGACAATTTCATATTCAAAATATCTCGCGTCATTTCTACTTTTTTAAACTCACAACGACAACTATCTAATCGTTATAAACAAATTTGTATTGTTTCTGAGAAGGGATTCACCTAAATTTTTTTGAAACCTAACCTAACCTAACCTAACCTACAAATGCACATTTCCTTGTCAAAAATGAATTGATTCTAACAATATGATTTTCAGAATATTTTTTATCATTCCCACTTTGAAATTATAACAATGACAACTGATGTTATAAACAAATTTCCATCATTATACATACATGACAAAAAATTGCGTAGATTCGCAGTTATTTACAAAATTACAATAAATCACGTAATCAGAATCACGAGTCACGATTCTACTATGAGTTATAAGAATACAATTTCAGATGTAACGGACCACTCGGGATATAATTCGAAACATGAAAATCCACTTGCCAACCTTCGCGAAACCGCCGAGAAAAAAGTGCTCATTTAAAATCATTTCGTAACCTCGTTGCGGACCGTTAAAAAATCGCAGTACTTGTTTTTCTTCGAAGATGACGAAGTAAGCGCATAATGTGATTCCCGTGTATTTTTAATCACGCGGCAAGAATGCACGTCAGCTACGTACACGCGTCGCCGACCGCAAATTGAACACGATGGAGTTAAACGAATTTCGTGTCAAAGTATCGCATGAGCGGCTCTGACCGCGCGAGCTTGCGGCCTCGCCGCCAGTAGTTTCTCGATTGATTTAATGAAAATCGCGAAACCGTGAGCACGTGGGAAAACTCGAAAGATTTTCCGTGGTTCAAGTTAATACTGTCACAATTAATTGACGGGTTTCTTAAAGTAACATACAATGAGAAAAAAATGTGGTTGGTGTACTGTAGAATTAGTCTGGATTTTTGTATTTTTTGTAAGATATTATGGACAGTAAATATTGTCACAAAATATATTTTGTTTTAGAAACCTCATATTCGTATATTTCACTGTCAAAAATGTCATTTTTTTCAATAAACATTCATGTATGGTATTCACATTAAAAATAATTAACACTTGTATTAAACTCAGACTAATTAACTTATCTATTTATATCAATTAACTCATATTATAATCTGTCATAGTATATCAAAATAAATAGAGTTGAATATTGTACATTGTACATTGTATATTGTATACTGAACAAAAATTTCAATGAACTAGTCAATTAAAACTAAAGAGCGTTTATTAATCTTCATCAACTTTGTATACTGATTTTCAAATGCGTCTATGTAAAAAGTTCCAAGACAAGTTTATTGAAATAATACAAAGATTTCTGACAGTAATTGTTTTTTACTATACTTTTTTGTATTTTTTGTGATATGATTGTGTAATTTCTATTTTTCCAAATTATTATAATGAAAAATCAGATATAGATATTTTTGTGTATTTTCTACTATATCATATTTTAACATGATACAATATTGGGAAAATTCGCAATCATATTATTGATTATACAATATGATATTAATTTTTTCGATGCATACACTTTTATGCACAATATTTTTCTAAGTGCATAAAAAATTATTTTGTACGAACTGGAAAATTAAAATTATAAAATGAAAATTAAAATTTTAATGCATAACAACACACGGACATCAAATCGTCACTATAAGTAAAGCAAAAACTATAATGTTTATAGTTTAAGATATAATTGATTTTTAAACAAATGATGAATAATAAAAACAAGAAAAAGTATTAAGAATTTATAGGACATGTGACATAGTTAAAGAATTTTCAAAGTTAAGAAAAATTTAGAATTTTCAATTAAACTTACTTAAAAATAACAATAATTCTGTATTTAGGAAGATCATTCTAAAATAGGCTACTAATCATAAATTTTTGGCTTCGATAAAAAAGATAAGAATAGTAAAAAATAATTGCTTAAACCCTGTGACTGATAAAAAAAAACCTTAAAAGTATGAATATGACAAGAATTAAGAAAACTTAAAATTCTGGAGCACTAAAATCTAGAAATGTAAATAGAAATCTGTAATAATACTAGAAAATATGTAAAATAATTTTGAACTGAAGAAAATATCAGAATTTATGAAAATCGATTAGAGTATTATTTTTAAACAGTCAAATGAAATTCTTGACATTTATATAATTACACTGTGCAACAAAATTTAAGTTTGAAAAAGTTGATTAGCTCTCATTAGCAAAAATTGATAGTACATGATCCCAAATGCATATGTGTGGGAATACTTTCAAAAGTTAGCTCTTGTTTACTAGTAATTAATTATTAAAAATTCTAAATAAAAAATCGTAAAACTCTCCGATTTTTCATCTGATTTAAAAAAAAAGGATAATCGTCCTTTTAAATTGGGGAACCTATTTCTGCTGAAAAATTTGCGGAAAGTTGCATTTTTTGCAATTTTTCGCATTTCTGTGAAAGTTTGAAAAACTTTTCGCAAAGTTTCATTTTCGGGAAAAAGTCATTAATTATTCATTATTATTAAAATTTTCATTAAAGTTTTTTTAAAATATTAAGGTTTATGAAATATTAAAGTTTATGAAATTTTTATTAAAGTCTTTAGTTTTTATTATTCCTGAAAATGCAACTTTGTGGAATTTTTCGCAAACTTTAAAAAAATGCACAAAATTTTGCTAAAAATTGCGAAAAATGCAACTTTTCGCAAATTTTTCAGCAGAAATACATTCCCCAGTTTAAAAGAGCGATTTTCCTTTTTTTGTTTTCAAAATCGAATGAAAATTGAGGGAGTCTTACAAACAAGAGCTAACTTTTGAAAATGCTCCGACATAATATATGCGTTTGGGGCCATGTACTATCGATTTTTGCTAATGAGAGCTCATCAACTTTTTCAAACTTAAATTTTGTTGCCCAGTGTTATGAATGTAAGACTATCAAACTATGAAAATTTTATTCAGAAATCTACAGAAATACTGCTAATCTTAAGCAGTTCTAGAAAACTTCAGAAAATTTACTAAATATCAATAAGTATGAAAAGACAAAAAGTCTATAAAACAGTCAAAATATATATTAATGTTATTTCTATTTGAAATCTTTGAGAATACTCAAAATTTATATAAATTTAAGATCCAGAGAATCGAATCTGAGATATGTATGTAATATAGAAATTTGAGAAAATACCAATAACTTATAAAAAATTAAAAATACTCGAAAATTCTCGAAAATCGCAAGATTACGAAAAAATACGAAAAATGTGAAAACTTAACTAATATTGAAGATCTACGTAAAAATAACTTTCTTAGAAATGTACGAATTTCTGAAGTTTGGTGCATCGAACTCTAAAAATGTATAAATGAGTCTATTAAAATACTGGAAAATATATAAAAAAATTTTTAATCTGGAAAAATAATAAAAGTGATAGAAATCCATTAAAGTGATATTTTTAAATAGTAAATTAGATTCTTTATATTTTCGAAAATCCGAATTGTAGACCATTGAATTCAAAAAAATATATTGAATAACCCATAGAAGTACTAATTTTCTTGAAAAGTACTTTCAAAATGCTTAAAAGTTTGAATCGACTAAGAAAATAGTCAGAAATCTGCTTATAAAATGTAAGTCAGATAGACTCGTTCATAAATTTCAATATTTTCATTAATTACCAACTAATTCAAACTAAGAGAATGCACTCTATCAATATTCCCCCGTAATTTCCATCTTCGTAATTTTTTTTCGTTTTACTTTCTCTAAACTCAAAATTACCAAGAAAACTCCAACATTCGAAAAATTCCCGACACAAACGAGCTTTAAATTTGCTATCAAATACATTTTCCAAGTAAATATGACAAAGTAAGCTCCCCAAAAGTGACATACATAAATAATCTCCTTTCAAAATAATTCCCTTATATACAAAGTATGTCAACTCGGTTTTGTCGAGCTCTCGTTCCTTCTTCCTCGTTCCGATGAATCAATATAAAAACCGCTCGGCCGTGTTTTTGCAGCGAAAACTGCGAAAAAACGGGGCGCTAGTGGATCGTAAACACGTGTGACATTAACGAGCCCCGTTTATTTAAACTGCACACGTACATTTGGAAAGCCACGGCACTTTTACCGAGCATTGATTATTTTACCGCGCCAATCTCCGGGAGTCACAGTTACCCCTTTATGTATATTTAGCGCGACGGTATGTGACGAGCATCGCGAAAAAAGCCTTTCGGAAAATAATTCTACCATATATAAAAAGAGCTAAACGCGAGTCCAATCTATGGAATTAGATTACGTTTCACCTCCCGTCAAAAGAAGCGAATCCGTTTTCATTCCAGGTCAGGGATGTTTGGCCGCAACAAAGCTTTGGACGGATAAAGGGGATCATAACGTGGAATGGGGGAGAAAAAACGAGAAATTTCACGGCCTTGGGACGTGTCGTTTAGATAGGGAAACTTTCCGTATGCGGTAATTAGGTTCGCGCAACTTTTACTCGTTACACGGGATTCGGTTTCACTTTACCCCGACTTTGGTGATTGTTTTGTCATTAGTGATTGATATACGTGGTGTAAGGTCAATGACTTTGTGCGGTTGAGTTTCTATATTTATGAAGTTTCATTTATTAATTATTGTTTTTCAGTGTTGACTTTGTAGGAGAGTGGTTAAGTTGGGTTTCGACTTGGGCGTGGACAAAGAAAATTTTTTGGAAGTGGTATGTTGGGAAAATGTATTATAATGTTGTACATTTTTTATTGAGGTACTTCAGTCATGGAAGTAAATTTTCATAATTTGAAAGTCACTAGAATCAAGATTTTTTTCCTGGTAGTTATGGAATTTTGGAAGATTTTTTAATTTTTATATTCATTTTTATATAGATTTTTGACAATTGTATTGCAAAGGATATTTAGTATTTTTTTGTATTAGTAGAATTTTGTGGTATATTCTAGTGGGCTTATGCATTGTTAGTTTTCAAAGTAAAATTTATGTTTTTCGAACCTGATTGTCGTTTATCAAAGTCTTAAAGATTTCTGATATTTTCATAAGTTTGTGAAAAAATAATATCCACAGAATTATAGTATTTCACAGATTTCCAATAATTTGATACTTTCCTTTAACAAATTTCGTAGCATATTCCGGTATTTTTCAAAATTTCTATTTTTTCAAGGATTGCTCTTTAATTTAAAAATAATTTCTCGAGATTAAATTGTTATTCAAATTTATATTGAAAGTATTATTCGATATTATTTTTATTTATTATTTATTATAAATTTCTCATCATTTCTAATAAATCTCTATGAATTCACAGAATTAGATGCTCAAATATTGAACATTTCAATGATTTTGACTGTTTAAATAGATTCTTATGAAAACAGAATCTTTTTGACTGATTTTCAGTACCTTAAGCATTTTTTGGAATTTTTCAGCATTTATACAACTCGTATTATTTTCCAGTATTTTCGTAAAATTCCATAAAATTTTTCATAACTCTTTGCAATATACTTCGAAGTTTTCAAAGTTTGTTAACAAATTATATTTACATAGATTTTTAACATTTATACTAACAGTTTTATTATATTACGTGTTTTTCAGTTTTAATGCGTTTCGAAAGGATATTATAATATTGAAATATATTCATAGAATTTTAAGAAAACATATACACCTATTTTATGTCCACAATTAAAATTGTTCTTGCGTTAAATCTTTTCTTCTCATATTTATAAAGTCTTGCACGATTTTTAGTACTTGTAAAAGTTCAAAATATTTTAATGTATTATTATAAATATTTCTTTTAAATTTGATGCTTTGCTGTTCGAAGTTTGACGGATATTAATTATTTAATTATAATTTTTAAAAAACTACAACCTAATCGATTCTTATTGTTTTTGGTTTTTTTTATTGTTCAAAAGATTGAATAGAAGCATTTTTAGGTATTTTCTGCTATTTTTTTATATTTAAAGACTATTTTTTATTGACTGATCGTTATACTTTTGGAATCTGATGCTATAAAAATCAATGCTCAAATGGGTTTTGGTATTTTCATATATTTCTCAAAAATATTATAATATATACATACATTAGTCCGTTTCTGACCATTTTCCCGAATCCCTTTTTCCGAACGGTCATTTTCCCGAAAACCGTTTTCCCGAATCCGTTTTTCCCGAAAGGTCTTTTTTTCGAACGGCCATTTTCCTGAATGGTCTTTTTCCCGAATCCATATTTCCGAAGGGTTTTCAATTTTTCTGAACGGGAAATTTTCCTATTAGCCTAATTTCTAGAAATACCATGGTTACAAATTTACAATTTTTAAATTTTAAAACTGTAATGAAAGATTTGAATTATTAAATAATATTCTAAAATTCAAGTTTTAAATTAATTTCAACATGAATTTAAAATTAAAATTTTTAATGTATACAATTGAAATAAAAGTGAAATTCCAACCGAAATTTGGAAAATAATACTTTCGGGAAAATTGTCGTTCAGGGAAAAATACTTTCGAGAAAATAGCCATTCGGGAAATAATACGTTCGGAATAATGGCGTTTCGAGAAAATAGTCATTCGGGAAAATGACCGTTCGGGAACTTGGATTACCTATTACAAATTTTGAGTGATTTTAAATTTTCAAAAGTATTTTTCAGAAAATTGTATTTGTATTAGAAATATTCAATCTTAGTTTCTGAAAAAAACATATAAACAGATTTTGAGTATTTTATAAACTTTTCAAAATTTCGAACATTTTGGCATTTACTCAATTTTGTAGTGTTTTCTAAAATTTTTCAAAGAATCCAGACATCATCTATGAATTCCTCAAAAACTTTTTCTGAATTTCAATGTCTCCAATGCAAAGTTCCTTAGATTCTAACAATCGTATTAGATTTTTCAGAAAAAATTCTCTTATGGATTCTTTTACAGATTTCTAGATTTCAATATTTGTACTATATTCGTAGTTTTAAAATTATTTCTATCATTCACTGATAAAAATAAAAAAAATAGTCTCTCGATTTCTACGAACTGAAGTATCCAAAAATATACCATCAGAATCTCGAAAATATTATTCGTAATATCATTATTAAAAATGTATTAGATTAGATTGCAAACAATCTATTAAAAAAACGTAAAACACGTGAAATATTTTCACGGAAATATATAAAAAGTTGATAAAATCGCAAACACAAA
Organism: Platygaster orseoliae; assembly: GCA_030522825.1. NCBI lineage: Eukaryota > Metazoa > Arthropoda > Insecta > Hymenoptera > Platygastridae > Platygaster > Platygaster orseoliae. Next base: position 10,550 of record JAPYZL010198931.1, on the reverse strand, counting down.
GAACAAAGCATCGAAACATTCTTAAATTCTCATCAAAAAATAATGAGAATTAATCGCTGAAAATCCATCACGAGAGCAAACACGAATCTCGCAAACGCTTTGTCATAGAGAAATAAAAGCTCAAAGCCAAAGAAAATCGACATAATTTATAACCGGGGATAATTTTTCAGCTCGCGGGATTCGGTAACAGGAATACGACGTGAACGAGGTATCGTTAAGAGGAAGCTCGGGCGGAAATTGATGCGTTGTGTTACCCGCAAAACAGTAGATAATTGCGGTGCGCGTGCAGCGTTATTTGTAGCAGCTATTTAATCAATGATCCCTTTCTATTTCGATCAACGAGCTCACGTATTTATCATACAAATCACACACTACTCGTGTCTTTTTATTTTCTTCCCAACATGATGCAAATTGCAGAAAAACAATAAAAAACATCGACGTCACGTATTTATTCCAATAAAACAAAAAATAAAATAATTAATTTAGAGAAAATACTATTTTGGAGTGATTTTTGAATTTCGTGGATTTTTTAAGGAATCTGAAGAATTCGAGTGGAAAAATCCAGCATGTTGTTTTCCAGCGAATTTTTTTTAGGTTAACATAATATATTCGACGTAATTGCGATCGTTTCAAAAATTTGTGAGACTTGACCGAACATGATTTTCGGTATTATTGCGTTTCAAAGCTTTTTATGATTCTGATTTTCTCCTCTTTTTCCGGGAATCGGCGGCGCGGCTATATTTGAAATTGACGATTGATGTCTTATCGCGAGTCGGCCGCGAGATAATGCAGACCACCAAAGGATTCAGTGTTACCGCTTTTTATAATAAGAATCGTTATTGAATTTATGTGAAAAACTATGGAAAAGCTTGGAAATTCAAATGTATTTGTATAGAAATTGTCGTAAGCATGATTTTAAATAGATAAAATTTTAAAAAATGAAGATTTTTTTTTATAAAATGTCTTCATAGGCTCAGTGGATTTCTAGAGATTTTTCTAAAAACTTATATTGTTTCCAAATTTTTCTAAGATTTTCCGGTAATTTTATAATTTTCTTGTATTATAATTTTCTTATATTCCTCAACTTCTTCAGTATCTACATAACATAAAGAACCATCTCGTATTTTGGATCATTTCGACCTAGATTTTGAATCTTCGACGATCTCATATAAAAAATTAATACACTTCACATATCACAAAAGATTTTTCAGAATAGTCTTACAATTTTCATAAAACAAATCCCACACTTTGATTTGTAATAAACGAAATAGCTATTGTTTCACAGATCTTTAATCATGATTGTTAATGCTTCTATTTTGAAAACACGTACGAAAAGCTCACTTTTGTATCTGCGAACGTCGCCCAAAAATGCGAAGCTTTAAAGCACAATTTGTTTGACGATACCCGGAATTGAACGCCAAGTTGAAAATAACATAGACCGTGTCGACGCCCCGCACGTTTGGTGGCTCGGACGCAAAAACTGCACCTTGCTTTCGGAGCCGCAGTTTACATTCAGTTACTGCAGCTGCGATTACAGGCGTTTTTCGTGTGATAATGCCGGAACTAACAAAACTTTTTTTTTTTTTTATTTTGACAAAGATTTATTAAACCAAAAAAACTTGATTACTGTAATGATTTTTTAATATTTATTATTAGTAGCATTATTTATGTTTATGTCTGTTTAATAACATTTGCAACTTTTGTTTTATTTAGCACGGTAAATTTTACAGAAATTTGTGAAATCAAAATACAACCAAGGAGGAAATAAAATTTTATAGCAATATTTTCAATTGAATTGTGATTTCATTTTTTGAGCTTTGTAATTTCTTTTGAATCAAAAGTAGTCGTTTGATTTCACTTTCCACGTGTTCATTCAATACTTCAATCAGTCGGTATTTTTTTGCTTAGTTTTAATAGGAGAAAACAATATTCTCCGACGAATCACTCGGGTTTCATAACCACGCGCGCGCCAAAGAGAAAGTTATAGCTCTATTAGCGCAAGTTTCGAGCGCTTCGTAATTAGATTTACTCCTGCCATTGTCTTAAGATTAAGCATTGATATATGAAAGCAAAATTTTTTTAATTTCCATACTTAGATGTTTTACGGTATAATTGTTTCTTTGCTTATTTTTAAGGAGGACGATGATTATTTGAGGATACTGATAGGAAAACTATCCAAATCTGGGATTATGATTAATTTTGTGTGTAATGTTTGGCGATATGACATTTTTGATTTCTGGACGAAATTTCGAATGTTCCTTTATAACGTAAAATTGGCCAAAAAGGAAACATTTTCATAAATGTTTTGAATTTTTAAACTTTTTTTTTTTATGAGAAAAAAAAATGTAGGACATGAAGAATTTTGTTATGACGTGAATTTTCAAGAGTTTTCAAAAAAATTATTCTTCTGATGATTTTTATTTGAAAGAATTTTTGATTTGTTGAATTGTAAAAGTGATTTTAAATTAGTTTCCTCCTTTGTATAAGAGATTTGAGACTAAACTACTTTTCTTGTTTTTTTGAGCTTGGGATTTATTTTCTCAAAATTATGAATTACGTTTCGACTAACTATTATTATAAATTTTTTTTTTATTTTAAATATTATTCTGAAAAACTTGAAAAAAATTGAAAAATTACGAAAAATCTCATTTGTGAAGACAAAATTCTCATGGATGTAAAAAGATTTAGAAAATTGGTATGATGTTTCACATTTTGAAAAATCAAAGTACAACAAAAATGCTATAAGTTGTTAATAACTCTTAATAAATTAGAAAAACAGTAAAAAATTGACAAAAAAAATTTTTTTTTGTCAGTCGTTTTTTTATCGTAATTCCTCGCAAGAAGAATCTTTCTTAGTTATTAATTAAAATCTGTACCTAAACATCGAATGTACTGCAAAATTACAAAAAAACTTAGTAAGTTGGACAAATCTTTAGTAAGTTCAAAAAAATTCAAAAAATTTGCATTACATTTTGAAAGTTTTCGAAAATCGATAAACAATAAAAATTCTAAAGGTTGTTTTTCATTGCATATACATATTTTAAGAAATTGGTAGAATTTGGTAGAAAACTTCTTTTTTTATTTCTTCATTGTGTTTATTGTTATGATTCTCCCAATTGTAAATTAGTGTTTGTCAACTTAATGAAGGAATACAAAAAACTTGGAAAAAAATTTCAAAATTACGAAAAATCTTGATGAATTAGACAAATGCTATTGAATTAGGCGAGTTCTCAATTGTTTAAAACATATGATGAATTCTGTACGATCCATGGAGCCAAAAATGAGAGAATGTGAAAATCCAAGTATAAATCAAGCTTTCGGAAATTTATAGAAAAAATAATAAAAATTTTATTTGAAATTTATTTATTTGAAATTTATTTAATTACAAAAATGTTATTTACATTCTTTTTTTTTCATTTTATTGAAAATATTTAAATTTATTTTTCAATTTATTATTTAAAAATTTATTCTAAAAAAAAATATTCATTTCAAAATATATTTAAATAAATGAAACGTTATTAAAATATAACAATAAATATTAAATATAACAATTGATTATGGTTACTTAATATAACAATTTATAAAAAATAAAAGTCTAAAACATGTTCGATGTTTTGGAAACTATGCTGATTCAAAAAACATGGAAACTAAAAGAGATACGGTAACTCTAAATACTATGAAATATTTTTCGAATTCAGAAAAAAATTATCAAGTTTGCGAATAGTATCTATTCTCATATTTTTCCAAAATATGCATATGATAACCTTTTTTTTCTTTTTCTTTTTCTTTTTTTTCATTAAAATTCAAAAAACTTGAAAGTTGGATAAATTCACCTAAAATTTGGAAAAGTTTCAAAAATGTGTGTTATGTTAGAAATTTCGTCAATTTTAGAAAACTTCCGAAATTTTATAAATCGTTAATAATGCTCAAAACCTAAAACTAACATGTAGATTAAAATTTCTGAATTATAATAGTTGCTTATATATGACACAAGATCATCTTTTCTTTCCAAAAATATCAACTTAAAAAATCGATGACTATAAATCACATTATCTTAAAAATAAAAAGTAAACTATAAAAACTGTACCCAAAATTACCTCACAGAAACTTCGATTGTTTGTCCAAAAAAAACTGAATTTTTCCAGAAAAGTTCAAAACAAATATTCGTGTTTTCAAAAACAATAAATCCTTTCCAACCGATCTGGCAATCAAAAACTTTCCACACTATGTCATATCACAGTGAAATCCGTTCTCTCTAAAATTAACCTCAAAAAACCACGTGCCCAACCCGCTCGTGAAACATGCTCACAGTTCCATAAACAACAATATTCTCCCACTGCAGAGAAGATTGAAATGGAAAAAGGGATGAAAATCGTTAGCTTTTTTTTATTTGTACGAATCCCTGACAAAATATTGTAAAGGCGTGCTTTATCTCGACGTTCACGAGCTCGAACGAAAACGAGCTACGACAGTACGTGTTCAGTGAGTTGTAAATCTAATTTAAAACGAGTATTCGTCTTTTCATTAACCTTAACAGTGCCAGAGATACGTTACTCGCGTATGTGAGAAATCGCTGCAATGCATTGCCGATGGATTTAAATAATCCGTACAAGCAGATTAATAATGAGGAACAATTAACCGGATTAAATCCATCAATTCAACCCCTTGACAACTCGCCACGATGCTAATTGACGTTGAACAATCAAGTTATTAATATTCTCGCGCTGACAAACTCGAATCCGTCTGGAAAAATCGAGAAAAGTGAAACGCGTACTGGCGTAACGAGTTTTCGAACTCGTTGGAAATTTTCGGGATTACTTTTCGAAGAGACGATTTTCTATTTATATAAAACATATTCTGTCATTCGCTAGAATTTTCATGATTAAAATAAAAATTATTAATATTTATAAAATATAATCAGTTATTCGGTAAATAAAAAAAATTTTGCAGATTCTTTTTCTATTTTCTATTTTCTTATGTTTTAATATTTCAAAATTTTCATTCCAAATCGAACAAAATTGGAAAGTTTTAAAACTTTTTTTAACATCAACACTATACACCTAATTTATTATAGATCATTAAAAAATTCGCAAATAACTTAAAAACAACTAATTAGACCTTCCTCAGAAGATCAAAAGTCCATGGGCATATTGATTTCCACATTATTTAACAGCCTTCCAAACTAGAAAACGTATGACTTAGAAATCGACATTCACTCCATTCACAAGACACAAAAGAAAAAGTCAGTATCGAACATCATTGTCATACGAGCTTGAATAAAAGTGATCGATGTATCACCAAGTTTCTAGGGACAATTGACGTGAAAGTCGATCCGCGTCCTTGTCAAACTTTCGCAGACTTGACCGTGAAAGTGCGACAACTGACTCACCTCGTAACATTTAATGCTCGTAGTTTGTCAGAAGATCGAACGGACTGTAAATGAGTATTTTGTAAATAGTGATTCATCTTCATCTAGCATTGCAAAAAATTGTTCCAGGAATTTGAAGAGTGAAAGATATTTTCACTAATTCTTTTATTATAAATTAATATTAAGTACTCTTAAATAGTATAACTATATGTCTAATAAAATATTTTCCAATAAAAAAAAATTTTATTCAATATCTTAACAGCTTTTTGATATTCGATGTTTTAATAGATTTTTGAAAAGCTGATCTCCGCACTGATTTTGAGTAATGACAGATTCTTAAAATTTTTGTATTGAACGTTTTTAATGAATTTTTGTTTTATTTTCTAGTTTTTATTATAGATTTTCAATACTTTTTAGAATTTTATCCTCAAGTTTTAGGAGTATTTTTGTGTTTTAGAAATTTGTTGTATTTTAGTATTTTCACCATATTTGAAATATTTTAACGCGTTTTCTAATATTTTTATAAATTGTTACATACTCTTTTTAGAATTTGATGCTCTGGCATTTTAAGTTTCATTGATCTCGGTTATTTTTTGGATTTTTCAGCGAACGATTCTTTTGTAAAAAATTATTAATTTTAGTGTCTTGTTAGTTTTTGCATGATTTGGAAGATTTCAAAGTTCATTAGATTTTTAGAATTTTCGCAAATTCTCATTTTTCTGTATAACACTTATTAATAATATGGATTAGTATATTTAAAAAAATTTTGAAAGGAAAGAAAGTTTTAATATATTTTTTAACAACCTTCTGAAATTCAATGTTTGAATAGATTTAAAAAAAAACTATTCTCCACACTGATTTTGAGTGGTGACAGATCGTTTTTTATAAAATTTCATGTTATTTTCTGGTTTTTTTGAAGATTTTCAGTACTTTTTAGAATAAAATTCTAAAGTATTGAGAGCTTTTTTGTGTTTTATAATTTTTTTGTATTTTAGTATTTTCGCAGTATTTGAAATATTTTTACGCGTTTTTTTCGTATTTTTATACATTGCTAAATACTCTTTTTAGAATTTGATGCTCTGGAATTTAAAGTTTCATTGATCGCTGTTGTTTTTTAGATTTTTCAGAAAACAATTCTTTTGTAGAAAATTATTACTTTTGGGGTTTTGATAGATTCTGCATGGTTTGGAACGCATTTTTTCAAAGTTCATTAAATTTTTAGTATTTTTACAGATTCTCATTTTTCTGTAAAACACTCATAAATAATGTATATATGTATATATTTGAACATTTTGCAAATAAAGAAAATTTTTATAAATTTCTCAACAGTTTTTTCAAATTCCATGTTTAAATAGATTTTCAAAAAACTGATGTCTGCACTGATTTTGAGTGCTGACAGATAGTTTTTAATGAAATTTAATGTTGTTTTCTGGTTTTTCTATAGATTTTTAGTACTTTTCAGAATTCGATTCTTAAGTATTGCGAGTTTTTTTTGTTTTATAATTTTTTATATTTTAGTATTTTCACCATATTTGAAATATTTTTACGCGTTTTCTAGTATTTCTATACATTGCTAAATACTTTTTTTTAATTTGATGCTCTGGTATTGAAAATTTCATCGACCGCTGTTATTTTTCAGATTTTTGAGCGAACACTTCTTTTATATAAAATTTTTACTTTTAGTAATTCGTTAGATTTTGCATGATTTGAATGGCATTTTTTCAAAGTTCATTAGATTTTTAGCATTTTCGCAGATTCTCATTTTTCTGTATAACAAATAAATAATATGGATAAGTATATGTAAAAAAATTTTGCAATAAATAAAATTTTTATAAAATTTCTCAACACTTTTCTTAAATTTGATGTTTCGAAAGATTTTCAAAAAACTGATATCTACACTGATTTTGGCATTCAAAGTTTTATTGATCTCTTTTATTTTTCAGATTTTTCAGCAACTAATAATTCTGTAGAAAATTAATACTTTTCGTGTTTTGGTGGATTTTTCATTATTTGGAAAACATTTTTTCAAAGTTCAATAAATATTTAGCGTTTTCGCAGATTCTCATTTTGCTGTATAATTCACCGGGTTAAAATAATTATTCAATTCATTTTTTTTTGTTACCCTTAACAAATATCTATTATCAGAATTTCGTAAAAGAAAAAATCATCGCGTTAAAAATAATTAAGTCAAATATTATAAATAATATTGAACCTTGATAATTTACTTACATATTATAAATATTGGAAAAATTAGTGTATTCGAGGAAAATCTATAATATTATTTTAATATAAAACCATTTGTTGTATTTTCTACATTTACGTAAGTACATTTGTTCTGACTTCTACTTATTAGCAATAAAATTGTATTCCATACTGAGACGATCTTCAAATGAATATTTAACAGTTTCAATTTTTGTTAACAACCATCAAATTAATTTGGGCGGCCTACAATTAAGTTTATTGATCGTCAAGTAACTGTTTGGAGGACATCTTTTCGTTTTGACGAACGTCAACTCAGAATATGTTGATAAAGTTCACAACGTTGAAAAATCACACGAGAATTTTTTTTCTGAGATTTGAATTATTAATTTTAAATTTGAACCAGTATTTGAATCAGAATTTTTTAATTTAGAATTCAAACTTTAGAATTTGAATTCGAATTTCTGAATTTAGAATTCAAATTGCAAAATTTTAATCACAATTCGAAGAGTTTTTAAATTCTTGAATTTTTTCACTGAATTCAGTGAATTCTTGAATTCATAATTCAAATTTTAGAATATGAATCAGAATTTCATAATTCAGTGAAGTTTCATAGTGAATTCTTTGAATTTGTTTTTTCTTTCAGTGAACTTCTAAATTTTTTTCAGTGAATTTACGAATTTAGAAATTAAATCAGTGTTTTTGAATTCATCACTGAAAATTCAGAATTTGAATAAGAGTTTTTGAAGTTATAATTCAAATTTCAGAATATAAATCAAAATTTTTGAATTGAGAATTCAAATTTCAGAGTTCAAATCAGCATTTTTAATTTTTAATTTCAAGTTTCAGAATTGAAATCAAAATTCTCAGAATTTTTTTATTCTTGAATTTTTGAAAATGTCCTTGTTAGGGGCTTCGTCGAATTGGTTTTTTCAAGGTTTCACATTATTTTTGGTAAATCTTTGAAAAAAATTTTCGTGTGATTTGTCAACGTTGTAAACTTTATGAACATCTCAGAACGACTATTGTTAATTTGAATAAATCATTCTGCAATCAAGACATTTACTGAAAATGTTCAATTATCAATTATGTTAATAATTGATGAATTTTCATTCCATAAATGATAATAAATCAAGTCTACTATTTATATTTCTTTCTGTCAACTTCTGTTTTGCTGCTGTATCGATCATTTAAATATACGACCTTGGAAAATTCTGACAAACAACTTACGAATTCCCTACAAAAATGACCGATTGCCAATTTAAAAATTTTCCTTCTTTCCCTATAAGTAAAGTAGGTTTCAAGTCAATTTTCTGTCTTGCTTTTCTCTTTCCACAGTACGGCAACCCAACCCTTGAGAATTCCACTCAACAATCCTAACGAGGTATCCCGGCGATCGCCCCGGTTCCTCTTAAAAAAAAGTCCAAGGTCACCGAAGGTCAAGCACCTTGGGGAACGTGGTTCACGATCGCCACGAACGACCTTGCGCGGCACGCGGCTCGTCGTTAATTTCGAGTTCGTCATTAATTACGGACAATGCAAACAGCGCGGATCGAAATCCAAAAGATCGTCGTTCGATCTCGATCTTCGAAAAAGCAATTATCAAATGCATGAAGCGCTGTCGGGAAAAAAATTCAAATGGCCAAGAATTTCACTCGCTGCGAGCTCTTTGCGAATGGAAACGAGAAGCCGACACTCTCATCCCGGCTGATGAGAATTCGCGCCGAGAAACAAGATCTCCAAAGGGGAGAGGAAGTGCATTATATATTAGAAGTAGAAAATGAGCGCATATTTCGTCGACTGGAATCCACTTGCCGGGGAGAAAATAACTTGGGGCGTAATTTCGTTTGCCAGTGGGAAATATCCCCTCGGCTTGGTCAGGTTCGGACATTTTTAAGAGTGGGAAAAAAGGTGGAATGTTAGGTCGTGATAAAAAAAAAACAGTGAAAAGGATTTTCGTCATTGATGGTTCGAAATTTTGTTGGCAAAATGTATTTGACATAGTGTTTCTTTGGGATTTGGATTCATGATTTCAAAAAGTCAACTCCAACTATGATACAGACAAGTATATAATTAAAAATTGAACAAAATTATTTCGCTGTACACGTATATTGAGTGTCTGAAATTGGCTTTCCGAAACAGTTATTTTGATCACAATGCATTACCAATTCTGTTGGCTAAATAAAAATAAATCAACCTTAATCTGAATTTTATAATTAAATAAGATTCAGGATCTCTACGAAACCGACGGAAAAACGCAAGAAACATCCAACATCACGCACAGTAGTTTCACAGGAATGCATGTACGAATCTGCCTCACTCGAAGTAAGTTGTTTCTACTCCGAATAACTCGAAAGAAACAAAAAACAAAAAACCGAATTCCTATGCAACTCTCGGAACTTGGGATAGTCCTGATTCCGTGATTCCAGGCATTCGAATAATCCAGGGAACACTCAATTTATCAGACGATACCGGACTTGGTTCGCGATAAAATCAGCTACCAGTGTCATCGCAATTCGATCTCCAGAGGTGGATCTTCGGCTGCTAAGCGGTCGCCGTAACGGGCGATTCTTTGATATCGCTCGTAATGTGTGTCACTTGTGCCTATGTCGTCTAACGGCACTTCGCACCAGGGTTCGAAGCCGAGTAAATACATTATTACGATAACAATTGCGTTTGAAAGCGAGCGACGACGTACGTGTCACAGGCTTTTTCTTCGGCCTAATCCACAGAGAAAGAAAATTTTATTATCTCTTAGTTTCAAATAATGGGATTTTGACAGTTTCAATAAGTTACTGGTGTTTTGACTACTCGGCTTGGTGTCAATTGTGCACAAGTTTATGGTGCACATTTTATTGTGTACCCATTTATTGTGCACACATTTATTGTGCACATTTTATTGTGCACACATTTATTGTGCACACATTTATTGTGCACACATTTATTGTGCACACATTTATTGTGCACACATTTATTGTGCACA